>JACJUY010011754.1:14060-38453 GCA_014220935.1 Platorchestia sp. MABIK | reverse complement strand
AGAGGTTATGGAGGGAAGGGTTATGGAGGGAGGGGAAAGGGGTTATGGCGGGAGTGGAAAGAGGTTATGAAGGGAGGGGAAAGGGGTTGTGGAGGGAGGAGGAAGGTGGTATGGAGGAGGAGGAAAGGGTTATGGAGGAGGAGGAAGGGGCTATGGAGGAAGTGGAAGGGCTAATGGTGGAGTGAAAGGCGCAATCGGCGCTCGCTGCTCAGATGGATGACGAGGAAGAGCTCACACGGACAAGCCCGGCAGATCGGCTCCATGGAAATGATTTGCTCAAATAACTTCGAGCAAGCAATAATTTGAACATCTATCTCCTTCCCGACTTTAACGACACCCTGGTGCAAACTGTGGCGCAAAAATGCTTGAAATCATATAATCCGAGCAGGTTTTTTAAAATTTAAGCCTGACACTGATACTTACTGTTAAAATCCTACATATCAAAATTTGTTTTATGAACGATGTTAATGACGAATCTGACTTTTCATTTTGACCTTGCATGAGCAACAGAAATACGCGGAAAGAATACGTGTTGGCTTCAAATAGTATTTGAACGGACATTTTGTTAAAGAAGAGATCTTGGTTTCAGATCAACCGAAATCATCACTTCAACCGAGACACTGCTAACGCAATCCAGCGTGAGCATTGTCGTAGTTGTGTGCCTTTTTTATTGTAAGAACGATGATGATCGTCATATCGTACATAATTTTTCAACTGTATTAGAACTAATGCCAGAACGCAATAAAAGTTGCTTGCGGCTGAACTGATACCCATTTCAACAACTTAAGTAGAGAATGATGACTAAGTTTTTCTTTTTCCCAAAAAAAGAAATACTGAGTTTTAACATCGAGACAAAAAGGCGACGAGCTTCTTTGAGGAGAGAGCTTCTATATGCCTCTAGGCCACGGTGACCAAAAGCTAATCAAGAGATGCCACAATACTAAGGAGTGTACCAATATAATGATTAAAGTATGGCAGCTCATACATACATACATGTAAGGAGCACAATGTATAAGTTCTACAGGTGGCTAGCTATAAGCTGGAGCTCCAGGTTTCTCAGCAAATTTCCGATTCTATTTCCACCATAAACTTAGAGTCTAAAAGCATTGAGAAGCGTTCAAGTGACCATCATGCGCCGTATCTCTGGTCCACGCAACGAGTTGGTTCGATGCTCTAAGAATTGTTCAAAAAGTTGCTAACCATTATCGCTGAATGGCAATTTCCGCCGCCCGTCCTAGAGGATGACCTGCATCCTTAATTAGATCCGTTCCCGCATTAACATTCTCCGAGCGTCCCTAAAGCTCTCACACGCTTTGTTATCAGGAATTCTAAACTTCGCATTATATTTCTCTCATTTTTTGTCTCACTGCTCCAGCATACTTGGCTTTCAAGTCTCTTGGCTTCACAATGCTCGTTATGGAAGTGTTAATAACCCTGGTTAAACATCCCTTGTATCAGCAAGAAGAAAAGTGACGTAACGCATTTCAGACTGCGGATGCAAATGTTGTTTCACTAGGCGTGCACATCGGTGAATATGCTCTTTGCTCTTATTTGTACTTATGTTTTTGCTCTAATTTGTATTTCTCATCTTAAGTTGCGGCGTTGCCTACACAGCTCCGCATTGCGCAGTTTGGTAGATTGGTAGAGCAGTTGAGCATTTTGACAGCTTTTCAGAAGTGGCGGCTCCAGAACACCAATTTTGGATGCCTCATTCAACGTGAACACGTGTTTGCGTTGCTGTTGCGCTGGAGACTGATCTAGGGAAGATCTGGGTACGATAAGGCCATCGCATGACTGTTTTTCTGTCACTTTACCATGAATAATTGCTTTCACGGAGCACGGATTACATCCCCTCCATAACCAAGCCACCTGTGAAAATCTGGACACTGAGAGCTCATATCATGACCGTATTTCTGTGACTTTACCATAATTGCCATCATGGAACACGAATTACATACCCTCCATAATCCAGCCATCAATGAAAATCTGGAGACGAAGAGCTCATCTTATGACCGTATTTCTGTGACTTTATCATAATTGTCCAAACACGGATTATGATACATCCCCTTCGTATCTCGGCTGCTACACATCACGACACGCTTCCATCACTGCCATGCACTGCAATCTGTACACGAGTCCCCACCGAAACCTTCTCACTGAACACTTCTTGCAGCTGCCAAGAAGACTGGGACTCATAGAAGGAAACATAAATTTAATGGAATAATTGTCTAGTTTGCATAGCGGAAGACCGCAGCTCAAGACTCGAGCCCTGTGGCTAACGCAACTAATAACAGCAGCTCCAGGGGGTCGACACTACACTTCGTTGCTTTGAGTTCTTTGTTACAGCAGAGCTTAAATTAACTTTTCGCTATGATAAACTGATAGTGTTCACTATAATTAACTTATACTGTCCAATGGAAATAGATAGAACTTTTGGCGTAGAAAGTGTCAGCTCGCTTTCTTCATTTTACGTAGCACTTGAGTATCGATTGGATGTAAATTTATGAGTATGAGAAAGATGGGTACCCTAAACCTTAAACTGACAGTTTTTTCTTTAGAGTGAAAATTTATTGATTGTCATGAATTCGGTCAGAAACTGATTTATGCTGAATAAATGCACCATCGAATCCTAGACGTAACTCATAATCTGGAAATTCGTCGCATGATAAGAATTTGCCAGAAAGTCATTTGTCATCATATTTCCATCACATTATCATTAAATTGAGTTTCATTACGAACATACGAATTTCATGAGCAAAAAGAGTTTAAACCACAGACGTTTCAAAAGAGTGTTGAAAACTCAGAACCTCAACACTTTTGTGTCCCACTCGCTCGCTCTGCTTCTAAAAACACGAATGACTATTTCGTACAACCGAAGGCTGAAAAATCATTCATGACTGTGCAGACAACATGAGCGAATCGTTCCAGCGAGTTTGTTTCCAGACATGTCCTCTTTTATCGTGCTCGTATCGTGGTCCATTAGAGGCGCTCGCAGTGTCCAGCGCAATACATTTGTCTCGATCTTTTTACTCATGTGCCACGTACATACGATAGCATCCGCCGAGAGCAGAACACAGGATATCTTTCGCACGTTGCAGTGACGCTAGCACCAGTCGATATGCCTACATAACCCATGTCGCTGTGTTGCTCCGTCTCGTTTCGTGCCCGAGTTTCAGCTGCTACATTTCTCGACCTGACTGTTATGTACTTTTGTTTTTATCTGTCATGTTTTGTTGGTAATTTACGTGTTGTGCCATGAGGCGTCATTGTGAGGAATCCCTCCCACTTAAAATTTTGAAACAATGAAGTTTGTAATTGCGTCGAAATTTTCGTGATGCACCCAATTCTAAAAAATTTAACGTGTTTGTTCAAGTGAAACATTTCAAAGGCGTACGTAACTCATGTTTCTCCCTTTTTCAAGGCTGAGAAATTCGAGCTGCGGCACACTCACTTGCTAAATTCTTTCGTTTCAGTTGCAAGAAAAGCTCGCAGATATAATGTGACCCAAGCGTAGGAACGCGTGAAAAAAAGAGGAGGAAGTGTGAGCCAGTGCAATTCGGCGCGGCTGTAAGGTGGTCCGGAGCGTCGCATTATTTGCCAAAGTGTTGTTTAATTTCACGAGTGGCCGAGCGGACAGAAGCTACAGTGGCGCCCGAGAATAGAACCCAGCGGTCCTCGTTCTGCTAGAGCCTCTCGGTAAAGCCGGACACATTGTGCTTTCCGGTCCAGCAGAATAATGAAAGAGGCGTCAACGAGTTTGACTTGAGTTGCACAAAGATACGAGGATTGAAATCCTCCAGAGAATCTTCAAAATTAATTGAAAACTTGAATGGTTTAAACTCATGAACTCAACAAACAAGTTGAGCAAATTGAGGCAACAAATACGCGGCGAAATTTGATGAATTGTTCTGTCTTTCTCTGCTATTTGTACAGCACGCAAAGTGGACCTCTTAACATGCTTGATCTTTAAAAAAAACTGTAACATCAACATAACTTTCAAATGCAGATTATATAACATATACTGGATGTAAATTCGAATTTATCTTGAAACAACATTTTAAATGCCTTCAGGATTTCACTGCTCTAATGATGTGATATACCTCAAAAAAATTCTCGATACCTGCAGTGAATTCTGTCTGTCATGGCACAAAACTTACTTTAAAAAAGCAAGGGTATAAAATGCCGATTCTCGAGGTCCGTGTTTCGAAGAACGTGTGACGGATTTTATACGAGTATTTATCGTCATTACTCGATTGCTATGTTGTAAAATGGATTACACTAGCTTTAATTATTACTTTCAGCGAGCCATGAAGGTTCCAGACGTATGGGCTGCCAGAGTAACGAGGCACAGTGCCATCGACCTGGTGCGGCTGTAACAACGCAGGACAGAACTATAATCAATAGCAGAACTAATTACCAGTGATGCATCACGATTAGTAATGCATGGATTAGTGACGCCACACTTCTAGTAATGTGTCACTATTAGTGATGGAAAATAATTTACCCTGGCAATTATTGTGTATCTTGGTGAACTTGGCAGAGAGAATTTACCTCTCGTTCATCTCACATTCAGTGAAGAACGATATTTTCACATACCCTCATCTGCGCTGCTCTTCGTCCCCCGTTGTTCCCACGCTCCTGAAACAAGGCAATACATTTGTATTGTTTCTTATATATGATATTACTTATTTGCATATCCCTTCTTATGTATTACTAACTTAAATATCCCGTATACCTATATTTATTCTCTTATACTTATACTCCTTTTCTTTCTTTCTTCCTGTTCATGGCTTCTAGATTAAACAAATTTCTTAAGCGCAGTTTGCTTGCCCAATGCAGTATTGGTGAAACAATTTTATTTTTCACAACTACTGTACACATTCTTCTTGAACTACGGGAATATGTCAGCGAACATTGTACACTACTTAAAATGATCAAAATTTAACTAAGTCAGTACAGATGAGTCCAATTTGAGAAAAATATCTCAATTACATCATGCTAGTTTATGTCATGGTGATTCAGAATGAGGTAAAACGATTACTTACTGCCCACAGACAACAAAGTTCAATTCAAATTGATTCAAAATTGAGCTAAAGTATTATAGTGTAGTCTGTTTAGTAGGTCTAATTGAACTGGAATAAGATAGGCGTCGTTTACTGCGGTAGACTGAAACTTTGCTTCTATTTAATTTTTTTCCAATTCGGAAAAACTAATAGGAGCTCATTCAAGTTGAGGTCGACTGAGTTCACTTTAGTCGAATTCAGTAAATGATGTGACTTAGTGAGCGGAAAAAATACATTTCCCGCTGAACATTTGCACATGGAACAGGGCAGCAGGTAATTAAATACTATCACTCGGACTTGAATTTGTGCGAGAGTAGTGATGCATGAACCAAATAATATGAAAGGAGAATATCAAAACTTTCAGCATCGCAAAAAGCTCTGAATAAGTCTCAAACTCTGTGGTGTAATTGAGATGTGAACGAAGTGCAATTAACTAGAAAGTCAACACTCGTATGAGCCAAAAATTTAACTTCCTGCTGTAATTTTGAAAATAGAATGAGTCTCATGCTGTTCATCATATACTTGAAACATAAGCAGCATAGATCATTATTACTACTTCATTCTTATTTGATGACCACGTCCGACTTTTATGGGAAGCGTTGCTCCAAAATGCGCAACGCCTCCAAAATCGGAGACGCTGAGTACATCAGGACCGAGATGACCGCCCAGGTCCTGCGTTATAACGCCAGCGTCCGTCTCTGCCCCATCGCTGTGCCGGCCGCGTCGTGCGGTCCGGCGCAATCATGGTCGCAGAGCTCACGGGGAGTGAGGGGGGACCGAGAAGTCCACTCGAGAGAATCGTCTAACAACGGCCAATTGCTTATGCATGAACTTAGTCATGAGACGCAACACCGAATAAGTTGTAGCTCATTTAATATGCATAAGAGATGTGGCAAAGATGAAACGGCAAATTATGCTGAGGTGGTGGGCACCCTGTATTATTCTAACGAAGAAACGAGGACGCTGGCTTCTCCGCTGCAATTTTAAACCGTATTGCCTCCCAATACTTTGGGCTTTATGATAACGCTATTCCTATGAGAGCATGGGGAAACATAAGAGCCTCTCCTATCAGCTTTGGCCTTGCTTGACGATTTTTCTGCCTAAAAACAGCCGAAAAAAATCGCGTAATAATTTACGAGCTACGTACTCTGCAAGTTGGAGATAAAGTTTGAGCGATCCCCCAGGCCTAACTTACGTCTCGTATAACGTAGTTAGCAGGTGAATTTTGTTACGTCGGGCTAATCTTTGGGATGTATGAAACATCTACGAAAATATCGCCCTTGCATGTCCGTCAGACTACAGATAAATTTGCCCAAATGACTGCTGTCATTCATCCTATCAGTGTTCTATCAAGTCATTTACTTTGATGGTCAGGGGACACAGCAAATAAATTATCAGCTAAAAAATGTAGGCTCTCGGATCTATGTTGACACATGCATGTAATTGAGGCAAACTAGGATGTGTACTACGACAACATCCTCAATGCTTTCCGTTCCAATAGCGTTAACGGAGACAAGAATTGGGTCTAGTTAACAATGCTTTTCAGCTCCTCCACTTCAATAGTTGATAAAAATTTTATTGTATTTTTCTTTAAAAAATCGGATTTAACTTTGGAAAAGTTTTAAGATTGCGTTTGTCTGTTAGTCAGCATGCTGCTGGGTGCTGAGAGACCGTAATGACTAGTGCTAAGTACACTAGGCACCTTCTGTGATGCCTTTCTTTTTGTTTGATGACTGGAAAATGATTCCCCTTTTCGTCTTTGATGTTTTTTTCTGAACTCCAAATCATCTGAATTATGTTGGAATTAATGAATAATGCAGAATAGGTATATTTCTATATTTTGCCTTACTAGAAGAGTTACGTCAGTCAATTAACAGTGATAAAAGTCTAACGAATAATTTTCAGTCTAACAACAACACGCAATGAATTTCTGCAATTAGTGGCCAATATTCACAAACCTGAAATCCAATGTCTTACATAGCTCATCGCTCAATTTTTCTCATTTTACGTTAAAACTAAATTGTGTAGACACCATGAACACCTTTCTCAAAAGTATTCAGCATTGCGCCACCTGTAAATTTTTGTCCTCGATGTCACCAATTATGAGCAAGCGTATCATTGAAATGTGTTCGTTTGGGGGCATTGGAACAACATTCTTGAACTTTATCATTGCGATTTCATTTGATTTAGGGTTACTTAACACTTTCACTGCTGCAGGTAGAACTAAAGTTTGATATTCAACTCAAATTTAATGCCGATTGTAGTAAACATTGTTGAAAATAGAAAACATTAACTTGATCGTGCTTTCATTTAGTTTAAAGTATTTATGGAAATTTGGTTTATGACTATTAGTTGGTCAGCAGCATTTTGGAAATTCCCTGATCTACTAGTCGCAGTCGAAGGGTTAATGCAAACTTATAAAAAACTAATCTTTGCTGAAGCACTTTTGTATACAATGGACAGCACAGCTCTGGCGTCTTTTTCTTCCAAGAAGCGTGTGTCTTGACTTTTAGATGCCCGACATGGCAAGCAAGATTTATCGAGTATTGTTGTTGAAAGTCCCTCGTAGTTTAATGAGTAGTTCGTGGTTTAATAATATAAGTGAAATAAGTAACAAGGGAAATGAGAAGGTCGTGTTATTCTTTTACTTTGTACTGCCTCAGTAGTCAGTGAAAGTCATAGTTTGGCAACTATATGTAGAGGAACATACGCTGGACTATTTTCCTGCGATATGTTAACTGTGTTCCTTGCCATAAAATTCGAAATCTCAGAGGCATAGGAGAGAAATGCTTCGTGTTTATTGATTCTCCCGACCATAAATAGAGGAATTCGAGACGGGAAAAAACATTTTTACCTCTATCCAAATTCAATTCCTCCAGTTTTGCTTATTAGTGCTAGGAAACAGCAACAAATAGCTAAATTTTGGGTAATTTTAGGGAAAATGCACGAAAGTTTCGAGAAAAAATGCGTATGGAAATTAGTTTGAGTGACCTTTGATTTTAGAAGACTGCACAGCATACCGCATGAGCAAGGGACGCACCGCCAAGACGCAGCAATGTTCGGACGGTCTTTAAGGATGCAAAATCTCAAGAGACCCAAACTGCGTCAGGACAATAGACGAGTAATTGAGAAGAAAAGTTGCTATTCTGGCCGTAAATTAGGCGTCGAGTTCATTAATAGCTTGCTGTTAGGCCAGATGAGGCTGTTGTTCGAGCACAGGTCTCCATTCTTCGTGGTACGTTGACAGCTCTCCGTGCTCCAAGGTTGAGGTGCTGCAATAGCGTGAGGTCTACAACTCTATAGCATGAGATCTACCTCTAGCTAGTACTATAGCGTAAGGTTAGGTTAGGGTAGGTTACTAATGGATATTACTTATTTCCATGTATTTAATTTGGCGATAAACACTTAATTTGTACATCTCAAACTGCACCTGGGTTGGCGATACATGGTGGTAGGCCTCACGCTGTAGTAGCACCATGGTTGAGAGCGTCGTTGCTGTCTCCACCAGCTGCGGCAAATGTTGGACTCTCTGGAAAAACCAAAGTTGCATCATCGGTGAATCAAGGTCAAGGTGGTCGACTACGGACGATGTGAACTCTGTCTTTTCAGTATCCAAACGAGTCTCAAATGTTTATTTGAGAACACTAAAGAAGGGTTTAACTAGTTGGGTTCAAGTGGGGCTCCAATACGGCTCATGTGGAGTACAAATAGAGCACCAGTGGCGCTCACGTGGAGATCAAGAGGCCCACAAATAATACGCCAGTGTGGCATAAGTGAGAAACGAGTGGGGCACAAATGGGACACAAGTGGGGTTCAAGTGAGGTACAAATTGTGCTCGCGGGGCTCAGTTGAGACTTAAGTGAGACTAGAGTGGGGTTAAAGAATGGATAAAAGGAGGCTAAAGTGGTCCTCAAGCGTGGGTCAGAAGAGTTCCACGTCGGCACCAGGCGAATAAAAATAAATAAAAAACCAACTAATAGAAATGGCATAAATACAGAGGAGTTTCAGATCATGAACTTTGATAGAAACGTTAGGACAATGAAAAGAATGGAAGAAAATGTAACTTAATAGTTTACATTTGCAACTATAGATGAACAATGAAGGAGAGAAGAGGCGGGGACTGCAGGGGAACAAACGGGAAAAATGAGAATTTCAGTTTTGTCATGCTAACATGACAGAGAACATGGAGCTTTTTTTTGTCTGAACAGATAAAAATACTATAATTTTTATAGAACTGTAGCCCATAATTCGCGACGTACGTGTACACATCAAGTTAATTCAATGTTATTCACCTACGTTGTCTTCATTCAAGTAAACTCCCGGAATAAGAAACAACTAAGCTGTAATTCCCTCGAAATTTATCAAGTTTAATTTTTATTTTACCCTTAGTTGACCGAACAGCCAAGAACGTTGTTCAGTAACGTGTATTATTTGGCCAGCCGTTGACTGGATAACTCGGAACTGTCGCTCAGAAATTTGTTTTATTTCAACAATGAATGACCCGAGACCATAACAATTATGGTTGACCCGTACCATAACAATCATGAATGACCCAATACCATAACAATTATGAATGACCCAATACCATAACAATTATGGATGACCCAATACCATAACAATTATTGATGACCCAATACCATAACAATTATGGATGACCCAATACCATAACAAGCCGTCCCAGCAACCGAGCTACACACACACATCACAGCTTGGTGGCATCGCGTCACGGATGCAAACGTGGCTGTTGCTTTCGTGCGTTCCCACGCGCAGACGAATGCGAGTATGTCTTCCTGCAGGTGAATTTGTGTTCGTAAAGCCAGCATGAATCGTTCGTAAGAGCATCATGGCGTGTTTGTAAGGCTAACTTAAAGTGTCTGTACGGGCAACATGACGTATTTGTAAGGGTAACAAAAGGTCTTCCTAAAGGTAACATGAGGTGTTCGTCAGGGTAATATGAGGTGTTCGTCAGGGCAACATGAGGTGTTCGTCAGGGCAATATGAGGTGTTCGTCAGGGCAACATGAGGTGTTCGTCAGGGCAACATGAGGTGTTCGTAAGGGCAACATGAGGTGTTCGTCAGGGCAACATGAGGTGTTCGTAAAGGCAACATGCCTAACGAAAGAAATTAAAATGAAGTGCAAATGAGAACAAAACTTGCTGACGCACATTAATATTAATAAAAAATTTACTAATGCTTGAAACTCCAGACCGTATTCCCAGAACACAATTGCTATTCTAGAACAGAAAAAGTCTTTGAGAAGCTCAGTGGAGAACCTGCATCCATGCACGATTTTCTATACAGCATTGTTCACTCCAGAACAACATTGAGCTCACTCAAGTAACCTGTCGATGTCCCTCTGTTGAGTTCGATAAACTGAGGCTTGCTCAGATGATCCTCCAAAATATTATCAAACGCATTACAGTGACCTGTTGATGCCCCTCTGTTGTGTGTGCAAAACAGATCTCTTCTCTGGAAAACCATCAAGCACATTAAAGTGACCTGTTGATGCCCCTCTGTTGTGTTTGCTAAACAAAGCTCATCCCTCAGAATATTATCCAGCACATTAAAGTGACCTGTTGATGCCCCTCTGTTGCGTTCACAAAACAGGGGCCCGCAGAGCCCATTACTTGGTCTAGCGTTGCGCCACCATTGTTAGCTCTAAACAAGCCTCCGTTTTCGGGTCACAAGCGCCCGAGGCAGCAAGTAGGGGAACTAAAGTTTACCAGCATTGTCGTGTCCGGGCCGCACGTACCCGACCATTATGTACTTACCTAAACAAGCACGCATAACAAGCCCGCAATTAGCCGACCGTCCCTCTCACCTTCATGAGATACAGACAATAAATTCCGCAAGCGGCGTCTTATCTTAGAGGCTATTGAATATCAGAGAGCGAGACTTGGTAGCTGCGGATCGAAATAAATCGTTGTTTCTACACTCATTTTAAATCGACATTTATGATCGAGGAGTGGCGGTTCCAGAAATATTTTAAGCTGAAAATAGTTAAGGTTTTGTGGTGAATTGCAGCCACAAAATTAATAGAAAATTGTGTGGAGGAAGTATCTGAAGTGTTGCTTCAGCTCGTCTCATTTCCGCGGGCTTTAAGTGAAGAATTAGGGTTCAGGTTGTACCCTGAAATTTTTATGCAAGCAACTCCAAGTGTAGATTATTGGCGATGAAGCGAGAATATTACGCAACTGTTGGACGCAGCTAAAACATTTTGTAAATTGCCTAAGCATTATTTTTTGCGTCCACCGAAATCATATCCTAAATACTGCCTTACTTCTCTCTGGGGTGTTCGAATGACTATTTTAAATCAATTTTAACAGGCAGACGTATGATCTAACTAATCTCAATCTTCTAACCACAAACCTCAATCGTTTCATTATTTCCTGAAAGTTCTATGCACCCCATCATCTAACTCCACGTAGCAAGAATCGAGCGAACTCGGGGTTAGAGCAAAGATTTGTACTGCCACGTCGGCTTCAACAAAATATCGACTACCAATAAAAACTCTCCGCCAGAGGAGCCTGTGAGTGTCTCACTAAATTATGGCGACAAACTTGCTGTAAAATTCTTTTGAGGCTGCTGATAAATTTTGCTCAAAAGTTAACATCACGATGCAGCGTTAACATCACGATGCAGCGTTAACATCACGTTGAAGCGTCAACATCACGGTGCAGCGTTAACATCACGGTGCAGCGTTAACATCACGATGCAGCGTTAACATCACGGTACAGCGTTAACATCACGGTGCAGCGTCAATATCACGGTGCAGCGTTAACATCACAGTGTAAAGTAAGGATTGTTTTCCTTACTCCGCAGAAAACAATCGGTGACAAAATGTAATTACTTTTAACTCCTGTCAAACTAGAAGTTTATTTGTAGCAGTACTTGTGACAGTGACAAGCCGGAAACTTTTTATACTGATCAAAATAATTGGAATAGAGCATCGTTTAATTTATCACATCGAGAACAGAAATGAAACTAGTTTAACACAGGTTCGCGTAATTTAAGATTACATGCATGTGATTTTTTTTGCCTTCGGTAAGTTTTCCCAGAATACATTTGGGCTTCTGAATTAGACTTATGTACCTGAAACAAACCGGTAAGCAGCACCTCGTCTTTCTCAACATTGAAAGTAGGCAATCGTTTACCTCAACCTGTGGTTTGACTAACATCAAATTTTAAAAACATTATTATACTCAGAATAGCGTTGATGAAAGGATACCCTAGAAGTCACCGAACTTATTTGGATCCACAAGTAGCTATGTGTACTCAAATGAGACCATTGTACTAGACTTAAGAAACAATCAACTGCTGTATCACTTGTGGTACATTAATTGCTTAAATTGTTTAAAATTTGAAACGAGGAAGTTGGCTGAGCTTGTTGACCGAACCCTGCTACACCTCGCGTTCTTCGGTGAAATGATGTATTCACGATGCGCCAGCCTGAACTCTGTCATAAATTACACATTGTTTGAGACTGTCCATATTTTTCAAGCGAGTCACGACAGTCCAGGAAACATATTCCAAACACGACGACGCTGAAGTGACCAGATGAGGATGGTACTTCAACTCACATGCACTGCGAGTTGTGCTGTTGCTAGATATTCACCTATTCTAAGAAAGATTCTTGGTCAGTGAAAAGAAAGGGTAACCTTCAGTCTATGAAGAGGTAATCAGTGTCAGCGCTTCGGCTTGCGCTCTCATTACAAATCGAATATCATGACCATTTCTTCCTCCACGCTAAGCCTTCTCCTCAACTGCTAGACTCCAGAAAATCGACTTGATCTTAAAAGCTTTGGTTTAGGAAGACACGCAATTTCTTAGAACCCACTTAATCTTTCCAAACGCAAATCCTATCATATGACTCAAGTTTTGTATCACGAAAATCCGCCGTCGGCATTATTTTTATAAAGTTTTGACAGTTGAAGAAACAAGGTTGACGAGCACAGCTATTAAATACATCCCAGAAATGAACAGGATGAGAAACTCAATTAAAAGTCGTGGGCACGATCTTATCAATGGAGGCAATCGATCAAGCTCTCCATCGATCAATTTTTAACTCTCAATCAATCGACCGCTGTCAGGCAGTTCTGAGCGCATCACACGCTAGCTCATCAATCTCGGCTCACATATAGGAGCTCCCTTTGGCTAACATCCCTGCGCACCAGCAAGAAAGAAGCCATAATTTACTGCCCTAAGCTCATGTCAGGCAATCGGACAAGTGCTCATGTCTTAATCTGAGTTTTATTTTCGGAGATCCGCCAGTAATTACAGCCTTTTAACGCTATCAGCGATAGAGGCTTGGGTCGAGCAGATGGATCGACCTGCCATAGGCTCTTAAAGGCCGGGCGCAGTCTGCGCTCAGCGGTCTCTGGCTTATTCAAACCTGACCGAGGTAGGTCTTGGCCATGGTGGATCAAGGCCATTGCTTATTCAAACTTGACCGAGGTAGGTCTTGGCCATGGTGGATCAAGGCCATGGCTTATTCAAACTTGACCGAGGTAGGTCTTGGCCATGGTGGATCAAGGCCATGGCTTATTCAAACTTGACCGAGGTAGGTCTTGGCCATGGTGGATCAAGGCCATGGCTTATTCAAACCTGACCGAGGTAGGTCTTGGCCATGGTGGATCAAGGCCATTGCTTATTCAAACTTGACCGAGGTAGGTCTTGGCCATGGTGGATCAAGGCCATGGCTTATTCAAACCTGACCGAGGTAGGTCTTGGCCATGGTGGATCAAGGCCATGGCTTATTCAAACTTGACCGAGGTAGGTCTTGGCCATGGTGGATCAAGGGCATGGCTTATTCAAACTTGACCGAGGCAGTTCTTGGCCATGGTGGATCAAGGCCATGGTGCAATTCAGCCATGGATAAAATGATCTTTTTGATCAAAATGCAGCACTTGTAGTACTTGTAGCCTCAAACTACATTACTGATGTAGTATTTGCAAATTCGACACACGGAAGCACTAGTCATTATAACGTTCAAAAGAATAGTGAGGAAATATCGGGTGGTTTATCATAAATGTCTGCCAACAACATTCTGGAATAATTACATCAGGCCTTTCACAGCACATCATTTCGTCCTTCAGTACGTACAACTAAAGATATTGTATTAGGATTAAATAGGCTTCGTTTTTGGCAACTTCTACATAAAACAATTCTATAAATGCAAAGTCGTTTTTCAATTTTTCCTTCCAAACCAAAACGAACAAATTAGTTGTTCGTGTTTTAGACCCTACAATGTTCTTCTATAGCAGTTAAATGCTCCTGGAATATTTTCCAATCTTCATTTTATTACGTGAGTAAATAATGATCAGAAATTCCTCTTTTCCTCTATGCATTTTTTCACGTGAAAATTTAATATACTTATTTATTCAAACATCAATACAAATAGGTACGGGCATTCATCTATCATAGACAGCCAAATCAATACAGAAAATTAAGTCAGTGCTGTGTTCCTTGCAGATATTTATTCCCGGAATAGCTTGTTTCAAAAGGGCAACTAATTGCAGTGGAGCCGGGCTGTATTTGCTTTGTTGTACAGCATCGACAGGTCTACAAACGGCGTCGTTATCTTGTTCAATAACACATCATGAACACATGCTCAAGACCCAATTTTCAAATCAGCGAGTCCATTATCTTTTTTCATTGATAACGACATAATCTGGCAGGCGCTGTCGAACATCTCTGGAACACAGCGCGCTCTTCATGTTGTTCCCATGTTAGGATAAATTACAGACGAGTCTCGAAATCAGCATCACGCGAAATGGTATCATCGGAGCCAAGGCAGTCATTTTCCAATTGTTTTAAGGAACATTTCAGAGCCGAACTCTTTCTTTGTCTTAGCACGACAGGCTATGTTTCGACTGAAGGTGTAATTAGCACGTCTGCTCAAGCATCGTAATGGACGTGTTGCAAGTTGTCTAAAAGACCGTAATTGGTGCGGGGCGTACCCGGCACTGCCTGGGGTGACATAAGCGCTGTCATTATCTCATTCAGAGGCCGGTGGGCAGACAGAGAACATTAGGTCTCCTGCGCGCCGTGCTGCGGGTGGCATATGAGCAGCGTGTGAGCTGCGTCTCACGAGCTTATATAGTGATGAGAATTATGAGGAACGTGTGAGGGGCTTTTTATGGATGAGGATTATGAGCAGCGTGTGAGGAGCTTATTTATGGATGAGGATTATAAGTAATGTGTGAGGAGCTTATTTATGGATGAGGATTATGAGGAAAGTGTGAGGCGCGTAATAGTAGTGAGGAATTCGAGGAAAGTTTTAAAAAGCCATTTAGTGAGGGCATGATTATGAGAAACGAATTAATAGGGGAAGATTACGAATGATGCGAGCATAGTGAGGGATGATTAACTATGCGGAGTGTATTAGTGGGGGTGCTTACGAAGGACGGGTTAAAAACCGTTTTAGAGAGGGGATGATTTTGAGGAATGCATTAATATAGGAATGTTTCTTATTAGGAGTGCATTAATGGGGAAGATTCTGAGGTCCATTAACCCTACACTAGGATAATAAACATTTGGAGCACACGAGAAGGTTGTGAAGAACATTGGAGGGTCGCACGCCGATACGGTGTTAAACATATTCTGCGTCTGAGTAGATTATGAGTAGTAGGAAGCAAGTGTCCTGAGTTTATGAGGAACGAATGAGGGGGATAATGGGAGTCGAAAAGGTATTTAAATAGATTTTGGGTACAGAAATAACTAGAAATGAAAAGAAGTTGATCGAAAGATGCCGAACCTATGATGAATATTTTTTGACAAATGAAGCAGGAGCTTAAAAACCGCTAATAAAAAGTAAATGAAAATAAAAAAGGTGATTAGTAGACTAGCAGCTGAGGAAAATTAGACGAGTGGATAGAAGAACCAGGAATGGATGAAGCGCGCTGGAAAAGTTGATGAGCGTTATACGCTTTTGTTACCTCACGGGGTTCGCAAGGAGCGCATAAGGCAACGCTCTCCATCAAATCAAAATGCAAAATTGGGACCAGGTTTAAAAAAATATGAACTGAGCTATTTCAGTTTGTGGTTCAGAGTTTGTCCAAACTGATATATTAAAAAAATATCAAAGTCTCTCAAGAAGTTAGCGATGTAGAAAACTTTGTGTTGCTCTTATTGTTCCTAATTGCGGGACCTCCATTTCTCTGCTGGATGATGCGTCGATCGCTTAGCTGAATTGTAAAACAAGTGGACAAATTCTTACAAGATAAATTTAGATCAACCAATAATTTTATTTCATTCAATTAAGGTAAATTTCTATCAGCCGATGATTTCATTGTGTTCAATTTAGGTACATTTTTATAAACCGATAATTTAATTTTGTTCAATTTAGAAAAATTTCTATCAACCAACGGTTTGATTTCTATCAATACGACAAATTTCATTACCATCAACCGTTTATTTCATTTTCTTCAACTAATGCGTGATTTGAATCTTCAAAATGCGTAAATGAGACCTACGCAAAACGCCGCCACACGGCATCCCTCCCACGCACGTCCCAGATACGCACAGGGCAGCAGAGCGTATCGACATCGCGGAGGCATAAACAAGCGCCTGAAGTACGGCGAGCTTCAGATTAATCACAGGCTCTATAATTACAGCAATAAGTAAGTCTGGGAGGAGCTGAGCCAGGAAATCCACTTTAGGAATATCATCATCATTTGTTAATTCCCAACAAGTCGTGCCAGGACTTCACTCACCGAGGTAATTGTATCCTCCGCTTTCTTTATAGACGCCTAAAATTGGTGAAAAAGAAGGTCCGCCACTGAGAAACTCGGATGCGAAAAATGTCAGAAATATAGACGATCATAAGGAGATGATGACTTGCTAGGCTGGGGCAGGCTCGAATTTTCTCGGAAAAGAGCGGGTGTCAGAGTTTATAAGGGAAAAGCTAATTATTATGTTAATTCTGTGCTCCAAACATACTGTACGCATGAAGCTACTCTTGTTTTGTGAAGTTGTAAGTAAGCTTTAAGTACAGAGCTTAAAACAAAGACGTATTCTTTTGCCCGTGTTGTTCCATAATAAATTCAAAGAGAAGGAGTGAGCAACATGGTCAAGCTGGTGCGCTGTAAATTCGACGTTTCAGGTCCAAACCAGAAACTGAAATTATATATACAAATTTCGGATGCACCT
The DNA here is from genome assembly GCA_014220935.1 of Platorchestia sp. MABIK. Taxonomy (NCBI): domain Eukaryota; kingdom Metazoa; phylum Arthropoda; class Malacostraca; order Amphipoda; family Talitridae; genus Platorchestia; species Platorchestia sp. MABIK. Next base: position 21,240 of record JACJUY010011754.1, on the reverse strand, counting down.
TCTCTCAGATGCTCCTTCGCCATCAAAAAAAAAGATAACTAACGGAAAACTAAAGACGTCAATTTAATTAAGCAATGGAAACGCCAATGAATAAAAAGTATTCCCCAGCTATGAACCTATAGATGTAGTTGCTACACACACAGATCCAGAAAGCTGGTCTGAAACTGTAGCATAGCCCGAAAGAATAAAAAACACCAGAGAGGCTAAAGTGATGCCGCAGCAAACTCGCGCAGACAGGAGCATGTGGGTGCGCACTTCTGGGGTAGGGTTAAGGTAAAAAAACTTGAACAGATATTAAACAGGAAGACACAAACGAAGTTTATTTTAAAAGACTTTACGCTGTTAGCTGTACAGCTGCCTCGACGCAAGTTGTTTGGAAATACAATCTCGGTTTTGAAGCTCCAGTAGCGGATCGCTCTAAGCACGTGTGCTGCGGCTCGCGCGAGGAACTTCAACATCAACCGCGAAATAATAATAATTTAAAACAAGACACATAAGCCCTCTAAAAATTCATTATGAGAATTAAATTCAATGACTTTCCTGATGTAAAATTTTAGAATGACGCCCATAAATATTTGAATCTTTGCTCTCCCAACTGCCTACGGATACCTATACGGCCCCCTCTACAGCCCCTCTCCCCTTACTCCTCTACCGCTCTACTCACTCCTCTACTGCTCTACTCACTCCTCTACTGCTCTACTTACCCCTCTACCGCTCTACTCACCCCTCTACGAGTTTCAACACGACTGACCAGGAGGCCTAAAGTATCTTCTGTCTCAAGATCACTAGGCATTAATCCAATTATTACGTAATTTTTAGCAAGAAGAAGAGAATTGTGTGAACAGAATATTTTTGGGACTTGCTATTATTTGAAAGAAATTTTTCACAGGTATTAATGCGTTTTTATGTTCTTATTTCAGTGTAGGTTAGCTTCGTAACACTGGCTTAAGGAAAAGGTGCCGATTGAGCTGTCAACGTTAGAAATTAAACCTCGTGAGCACTAATATAATCTTGCATTTGTGATTGAGATTTTTTCTGACTGTTTGCTCCTAAGTCGATAAACGCCGCTCACAATATGTGTTTCGTGGAGATTTTGTTCTGCGAGGAACCCCAATTTACATATTATTACAACTCACATTCTGGAGCAGGTCTATCGATTCAAAACCATAAATTAAAACAATTTCAAAGTGACTCGTCTTTTTTTCCAGTTATGCCCGCAGCATTTGAGTTTCTGAAGCAGAGATGATAGTTGATAACTTAATCGTTTTTTTTTTGCTCGACATGGATGCACTTAACTAAACTTGAAACCATTGTTAAGTCCTCAGTTCTGAGTTACTTATTATCTTACTCAACCTCTTTTTCTGAGACTAGAAAATAACTTTCTCTGCTTAATTTTCGTTTTGTCTAAAGAATGAATTTCTAAAACAGTTCCAAGAGAAAGTGAGAGGGAGTCTGATATTCCCTCAATCATCATACATGAATGTAAACATCGCACCTAAAACACACGCTGTATTATCCTCATCAACAACATGATTTTCCGAAAGGGCATCTTATTTCTTCATTGCACAGTCCACTATTTTTTTAAATTAATCATGATCATTTGAATTAACCACGAACAGTTGATCAATGCTCCGTGACTCACCCTCCAAGAACAATCTCCAACGACTGATCCCACTCAAGCAAAAATCGAGAGCGGACGAGCACGGCAGTAACCTTTCGATCCGATGCCACAACGCTTCCTATGATCTGAGCTGACATTTACAGGGAATGCTAGTCACCGTCTCCTTTGCTGTTAATTCTTGCAACGAGACCTTTTCTGCGCGGCCAAAAGACCTTTTCGCCACACTTGCCACACCTCATCACCTTCGACCACCTCCCGACTACGTGATTGAAACTTTAACATCATGACTTTGTTGCTACGGCTTTGTAGTACAAATTGTGCGCTGTGTGTTGCTTGGACGTCGGTTTTTATCAAATGCAGTACATTTCTATTTGTTCTGTAGATTTGTTACCTTGTTGTATGTTTGTAACTTTGTAGCAAATTTGTAACCTTGCAGTACGTTTGCAACCTTGTTGTTTGTTTGTAACTTTGCCGCAAATTTTCAACCTTGCAGCACATTTGTAACCTTATTGTAGATTTATAATCCTGTTGTACATTTGTAACCTTGCAGTACATTTGTAACCTTGCCGTATATTTATCACCTTGCAATGCATTTACCATCTTGCAGTAGATTTTTTGTAACCTGCGAAGGCGATGTACAGAATGTCACCAAATATGCGTAAGGAGAATGAAAACATCAGTGTTCAATGCGTTTATTTGCGAGTATTTTCCTTCTCATTTGATATTAACTGTTATAAAAAGTTTATAATTACAATGAAGCTTTTTCAATTTCCTCATTCTTCTGAACTGAATTCAACTGGAGCAATTCTCTGCTAGGAATATTGATTGATTCCCACAGTGACGATTCTTACTCCAGAGGAAAACAAAGTAAGGCTGGGTCCAGTCTGTCGTCACATTTCAATTGTTTTCTGAATTCAGAAAAGAAATTCCTTTCATTTTGATGGATTGCGTCAAATGACTCCGAGCGCTGCACTCAATCTTCCTTTACGCTCACGCGGCATTGTGAAAATTATGGAGTCTATTTAGAGATATAAACTTATAAAATGAAGAATTTCTTCATGAGACCTGGCTTAAAACATTTTAGAACTAGGTGTCAAAAAATGTGAAATGGGGTGTGATGAATTTTGTAACCGACATTCAAATACAGACAGCATAATTATGATAATTATACTCGTACTTAGGGAACCCTATCTTATCAATCCAACACACTTAATTTTGAATTCTGGTTTTTTCAAAAAACTTTCACTACATTAATATAATGAGACGAAGTGTGAAGACTGTAATTATCTTAACAATCATGAGTCAAAATATAAGTCTTTTGCGTTGAAGGAACCGATGGGTTGTAATTAAATGGTTATTATAGTAATGATGATTTTTTGAAGCTCTTGTGTATCGAAAATTTTACTGCACCTGTTAACTTAGTTATAAACCTGCTAACTTAGTAATGAACCTGTTAATTTAGTGATGAACTCGTTAACTAATTAATACACCGGTTAGCTTAGTAATAAACTGGTTAACTTAGGGACGCATTAGTTAATTTTGCAATGCACCGGTTAATTTTGTAATGAACCTGTTAACTTTATAATGCACCGGCTAGTTTTGTAATAAACCTGTTAACTTTATAATGACCATGCAAACTTTGTAATAAACCTTTTGAATTAGTGATGCACTAGTTAATTTTGCGATGCACCCATTAATTTTATAATGCACCGGTTAAAATGATCGACTTCAAAGCCATAATCAAACTCATGAGTTGAGGGACATTTTACCTCCTAGCCAGTCGGTGGAATTACTTCCATTGAAAATTGTCTACTTCTCTGAACAGACAATTTTGCCCAACTGAAGGTCGCATCAAAAAATATAATAAAAATCTCTCTCAATAAAACAAATTCTCAAGCTAAAATCCAAACGTTTTTTGGCTCACCTGCTCCACATTACAGCTCACTTCATGGTTCTTGGAACTCAAAATTGAATTAAATATTTCATAATTTATAAGAACACAAAGAGAATAAACCGCAAGGGGAGAAAAAATTCTTGTTATTACACCTATTCTTGCTTCGAATTCGGTCTTAAATTTATACTCATTATAATAAATTAAATGCAAAGTTCTTACATAGCTTGACTGTTTCATTTGCATGAGAATACCACGGAAAGAAATATCTAAGAACACGTACGATAAAAAGACTGTCCAGTGAATCACAAAATGACTGCAATCATGCAATTGAAATCCCAGCGATCAGACGCTCAACCTTTACTTAACTCAAATTGTGCAGCCATTTTATGACTATCATGGCCCTGCATTGAAGCAATTACTATTTCCCAAGATTACACATATCATACCTGCAGAATAAATAAAGCCACGGAACTGAGGAATTATAGATGGTCATAGTTCTTGAGTAGTGTCATTCCACGCCAGTTGAGAAAATTGAGCAATCACGACATCCTGTGGCGTAGGCTCCTATTGGATCGCACCCTTCCATTTATTGGGCGTATCGGCCGATCTGCCTTAAGTTTTTATAGTGTCAGGCGGTAATGATAATCCTACGGGGCTTTGATGCCACGTCTGGCGGACCGTATATTGCGGGAGATCGAGCGTTGTCTGCAGCACGCCATGTCAACACTCGCCCTTTATAATCCCTAATTATACAGCTGCCCCCGCTCTCCCTCCCGGCGATGATACATGCGATCGTAGTTCATAACTTTATACAAAACCCCAGGCCATGGCCTCGAACTCCAAGAAAGCAACGACAAATCATTGCGGGTAACGCCGGTTGGATGCTGCCCAAGATACTAAATTGTGGGTGGTCGCTCTGCCTCGGAAAAGACTGATGGAAGAAAGACTTGGCTATCACGAGGGCTTTCATACAAACCCCATCGTTGGAACCATACTGGTAAGATTTGTGCGTCAAGTTTGAGTCAATTTCCGAAAGAGCGAGACAAAATTGGGTTCTCTATCAATTGAGGAGGCATTGAGTCACGCAGAATTGGTTATCAGAAAAGCGAAGGAATACAAAACAACAAGACCAACACAAGACAACAATACCGTGTCTCACAGCTCTAAGTACTACCCAACTTCAATGACTCGAGGTGATGTGGTTAATCTTTAACCTCAACGCGTACGTGAGATTGCTGACCAGCTGTTAGAGCCAGAGTGCTCAGTCTGCAACTAGACAAAACAGATTGCAAGCGGTCCAGTAACAGTGAGTCTTAATACTAACCTCTGTGCATGATTTAAGAGCTCATTTTCTACCCTACGATGCTTCCCAGAAGGGACTTTTGAACGCATGTTTGTAATTTAGAATCCTATTGATTTTACGACTAAAAAAATATTATGAAACTTATCATCGGTTATTTCTCATGAAATGTGAAAAAATAGTCTCCGCTTAATAAAGATATTGTCATTATCAGCTCTACTCACAATCGTAGAACCTGTTCAAGACCTAAACTTGTAACGGAAACTGCGATTCTGAATTTCAAAACATTTGTTACTTAAGTTAAACTCATCCATAACTACAAATTGTTATAGTAATCATATAAATAACATTGAAAACTACTCTAATTACCTTCACATCTTCAGTTCATTAAACTACAAATTGAAAACTTTTGCGTGCCAAATGCACGCACTGAAACTCAATGTTGAAGTAATAAATTCGAGGCCGTAAAACAATCAAGCACACACACATGGAGGGGTGCCGAAGCTGAAGAGGAGTGCGTTGGTTCGGACAAACATCATTCGCAGAGATGCATCAATTTAGGCGGCTGTTTTATGCGGAGCGCGCGCTGAATGATACCCGATCCGAGCGTGCATTCGCAATTGGACGTTGAAAAACGATGCGCCTCGTGAGGGGAAGTTTCATCATGCGGTAGCTGCCCTGCACTCCTCCGGGGCTTCCCCGTCCTCCCCAACATCCCCTCCTCCTTTCCATCTCGCATAAATTGCTCCTAGAGTGAAGCATGCAACTGCCAACCAACATATTTCAAATATCTCGGGAACTTTGAGAAATTATGGCCCAAAGTATGCCTCTGTTTATCGTAAAAAGCCGCTCGTGCGCTTCAGAAGTTTATGCCTCGCTGCAGACGAGGCAGGTTTCAACTTTCAGTGCGATAACACTACATGCTGGGAATTTTTAGCTGCATTCTTGTGAACTTCAACTGAAATTAGGTATGGCCTCACGCTTCAGAAGTCTGTATGAGATCATATCGAGATGGAAAACTCACCATCGGAAGCAAGCGAACAAGAAACAAACTGTTCGGCATTCTATGAGAATCAAAAACAAAAACATCATTAGTCCAACCGAAATCGAGCTGTAATTTATTTGACCATTCAAAAGTTGTGCTGCAAAATAGTTTCAGAGCTGCTCTGTATTGACCATTCCTTTGTTCCTCATTGCACCGCAGGGCCAACGCTTGCGGGGCAGTATTTCAATGTATTGAATCTGGGGATCATCAAAACTAAGCGAAACATTTCAAATCCTATTTATTTGTTAAATTTAATAAATTAAATATACTTGCATTTTACAATTCCATTTCTCTAATTTATTGAAAAGTTTGCATGCTTATGCTTTTAGCATTTTTTACTACTCTTTTCCCCATTGCAAACAAAGGCAAGCATTACAGTAAAATTTCGGACGCTCCACTAATGTAGATCACCAGGCATGGGCTGTCCGAACACTCATTCATTTACGCAAAAATTAACATTAACTCTCAGCTCCATTGATTCGTTTCTACGTCGCTCAAATTTACATCTTAAATACACGCACAGTTCATTGCAGGTAATTGCAATGCTCTGAGAGTTGCATGTAATTGAAGGTACTTGCATTGCACAAAGCGTTGTACGCAACTGAAGGTACTTGCATTGCACAAAGCGTTGTACGCAACTGAAGGTACTTGCATTGCACAAAGAGTTGTACGCAACTGAAGGTACTCAGTACAACACACTGCAGTTGTGCGTTGTGTCGGTGTTTCGTGTCAAACAGAAGAAACCGTCCTTCTCAAAGGGCTAAAAATAAAAAGATTGACCGACCCTACAAAATTTTATGTTCAAAATTACTCGTGGATTTTAGAATATCGGTTAATTTTGAGTGAGCGAGCGCAACCGGCTGTAAATTTACGCCAAATTGCACAACAGAGAAAAATTTCATTGCAATGCAACGCTGAAACTAGGATATCCCATGAAGTTTATTTCGTGTCAGCACAGAAGCGTCAGAATTTATCACTTTTTCATCCATGAGCGATATCCGTCAAATATCCAATCAAAATGTGAACACTACGAGCAAAATTTTGACTCGAAGTCTGGTGCGGAAGCTGGCATTGAGCGGTCACGCTTCTCTGCAGCAAGGAAAATTTATTCAGCCTTCTTATCATCGTGTCCCACCTCTCCTCAATTGTGCCTCCTTGTATCTTCCCCTTAACTTCCCTAACTGTATACCACCGCTCCCACAACTGTACACCACCGCTCCGTCAACTGTACACCACCGCTCCCACAACTGTACACCACCGCTCCCACAACTGTACACCACCGCTCCGTCAACTGTACACCACCGCTCACACAACTGTACA
>JACJUY010011753.1:11116-24393 GCA_014220935.1 Platorchestia sp. MABIK | reverse complement strand
TTATCTCGTACCCAAAGAAAGAAGATTTAGTTTGGAAGGAGGTACCGTTGTCTAACGACAACGCAACTTGTGTTGATCAAGATGGGAAAAAAAATCAGGGTTGATCTACAGGCAAAGGAGTTCGAAGAGGAAATTCAGGAATAGCTTTAATATGGCGGAAAGAATGGCTCGAAGCAATCGATAAGAACGTTCGTCACACATCATAGGATTTTTCGCTCAAGACACTTCTGAGTACTTCTATTAGTCCTTTGGATTAAGGCTGATGATCAAAAGATTAGGACATGGTATGTCGGAACTGAGTTTGATAACGGCGCCTCTGTCGTTCACCACCTCAAACAGGAAACCTAAGCGTGATATCCATCAAGATATGACTGCAATGGCTACCTGAGAGGCAATGGAAATAGGTTGAACAGACAACAACGTTTGAGTGCTGTCAGGAACCAGGATGTGAAGTTTCTAGCGAGAAAACATGAGTAGGACTGTTGGCAATAGCACGTTTTAGGTCACTTAAAAGGTTACTTTTAGCCTTAGTCCCTCAAGTAATTCGTTCGATATTCGGTAAAGGTTCAATAAGGCCCTGGGCGATGCTATCGAAGGAATATCATAAGGCGAAAGGAGTCAAGCATGCCAGGAAACATAAAATATTTCAGGAGTATCGAGAACGAGTGCGGTCAGGAATTAGCAGCTGCTCTGTCGGCAGGGACCGTTTGCCGTATGCGCTCGTCTCGTACTAGAGGAAAGGTTACTTCTTTTTATATGAACTTTACCAGTATGACAGCAAGGCATAACGAGTGTTTTGTGAAAAATAAAAACTGATCAGTCAAATCGTATATACTTTCCAGTACGCAAGAGCAAAAGAGTTTTTTTTAAGTTAAGAAACTTTTTTTAGTTTGAAAGAGAGGAAAGATATTGTGGACAGTTCGTCCAGATGCACTTCCTCAACATCAAGAGCATTTTGATTATCTTCCTTAATAGGAAACATTTTTGGACGTAGAAAAGCTTCGTATAGGAAGCATAAGCTCGGTTAAGAATCACATTAAATCGTATTAGGCATGATGAAATAGCATACAGGTGCCGCCAAGGAAAGTAGAAAAGCAAAAGGAAAGGCGGAAACTAGGATTAGGAATCTTTAATGAGGAAGCATCGCAATGGGTGAATGATTTGGCCACACTGAGATTTACAACAGTAGTTCCTGGGTATCAGAGAAAACGGAACGCGAGAAGTAGAAAAAATAGCCAAAATAGGGTAAACTTAAAGAAAAAAATTAGTCATGAAGTGCAATTCGCCAATGAAAAGAATGGGTACACACACAAAAATCAATTTTAATAGGAATGCAAATATAAGCAGCCATCTGGGATTTTTTTTAGCGTCCACTTACAATCGATAAATGGCTTTGTCGATGTGGAAAATAATAATGAGGTGGATGTTAGATCTTAGGGGTCACCACTGAAGGGATGGGGTATTGTTATTCCTTTTCTTGAATAGCGTTTTAATGAGTAAAAAGACAAATAATAAGTGGGTCTTAAATAAGTTTATTTAATCGGTGAGTCGTTAGTATGTTGGGGTAGAAGCAGAACACAATAAGGTAGAAAAAGAAGAAGCTGCGATCTGACGAAGAACACAAGAAATTAACAACATAAAAGGATACAAACAAAACTACGTCACTACATAAAAAGGAAATGAAAGGAATTAATTTAACTCGCCAGAAATATTAATGGATTTCGGTGAATAAATGACAAGATCTATTGGCAAATCGAAGCAGAAATGACAGTCGTAGACGAGGTACTTTAGAATATGACTTAATTAACTAACAACTAACTATCACAAATGTTCAGCGTGACAAGTACACGTTAAGGACTTAGTCCCGAAATCTAAATTATCGACTCATTGACTATCATTTGAATACTAAAGGTTCAATTACATTCACTACTCACTTCCACACAAATGATAGCAAAAGCGTGGGGGCTTGAATAAAAGTAATCCACTCAAGCGCACGTTTCACGATAGAAAACTAAGTACCGCTTATATATCTAAAATGTAGAACTTTACACAGTTAGAAACTAATTAAGTAGACACTCACTTCAGACGGTTGTATCACAGCACATCTACATCGTACCAGTGCTGGTAGGGAAATAGGCTGGTGTCCACAGCTTACCAATCGGTCTTGGCTGAATGTTGCCAAATAGCCTTTAGTATCTCGATGCGTTAGGCGCATGTGCAATATTTAATTTGTTTGATGTCAATAAAATGAAGTTTGCATCGCAATCGACACGCTAGCTTTAATTAAAAATTCATTATAATTTATTTAGAATTTTACTAGGCACAACAGTTGTACTAGGGCGCCTCATTTGCGTGAGCATTATGACACGGAGATTCAGAGTTGGATCTCGAAGGGTTGGTTGAGGCGGTGGCATGGCCCCATCCAGGGCGTTATTCCGCTGCTGGCCGTCGTGCAACCAACGAAGGACAAAGTCCGTCCGGTCATGGATAATCGTGAGTTGAACGGCTTTGTCGAGTGTCATGCTGGTGATGACATGGACGCTGTGTGTGGCGACAAGATTCGGAAATGGCGGCAGCTGCGGGGCGAGCTTAAGGTCGTCGACCTTAAGTCTGCGTACCTGTACATCCATGTTTCCGAGGATCTGTGGTGATTCCAGACCGTGAAGTTTAAGGGTGGGCCTTACGCTTTGACGCGATAAAGGCTTCGGCCTCTCGTATGCGTCTCGAATCATGACCGTGATTCTCGGCAAGGTTCTGTCGTTGAACGACCGGGTTCGTCAAGGGACGGACCACTATATCGATGATGTAGTGGTTTGTGAGTCTGTTCTCAGCGCGCAGGAGCTTCGGGAGCATCTGGCGAGGTACGGACTTGTGACGAAGAAACCTGAGAGCCTGAATGGAGGCCGGTTGTTGGGAATTTCTTTCCGGAAAGATTCCAACGGACATCTTAGGATGTCGAGGGGGACTGCTTTCTCCGAGTTCGGTTCCGTGATTGCCGGCATAACGAAGAGAGGGCTGTTTTCCTTGTGTGGTCGGCCATTATTCCGTGGCGGGGTAGCTGCGTCCATGTTGCAGTTTTTTGAAATGGCTGGGGTGCAGCGGCTCTTGGGATGACTCGGTCGACAGCTTTGTCAGCTTGTTGGCTGATGAGCTGTTGGTGCAAGCTCATCGGGAAAACCCTGTTGAGGGCGTATGGGATGTCGATCCGCATGGTACGGTTACCGTGTGGACTGATGCCCGCTCCCTCGGAATCGGCGTAGCCCTTGAGGTCGATGACCGCATTGTTGAGGATGCGTCTTGGCTCCGAAAAGAGTCAGACCATCTTCATATCAACGTCGCTGAGTTGGAGGCTGTTGCGCTGGGTCTCAATTTGGCGATTTGGGGATTTAAAACTTTCACGGTCGCCAATGATTCCCGGACAGTCTTCACATGGATGGACAGCACTGTCGATGGCAGCAATCGTGTTCGCACGAAGGGTGCGGAGGAGATGCTCGTGAAGCGACATCTTGGGGTGATCTGTGAGTCGATCGCTGAGCATGGTCTGGTCGTGTCTGTTCGCTTCGTTTCGACGATCGAGAACAAAGCCGATCAGATGACCAGGGTACCTAAGAGGTGGCTTAGTTACCGCGACGCTGGTGAAGCCGTGGCAGAGGTGTCTGCTGTGCTTGCCACTGGAGAGAGTCTCAAGGATGTCATTTGGGCGGTTCATCTGCCGCATCATTTGGCCATCGATCGGACGTTTTACTTGGCTCGTCAGATCCGTAGTGATCTGTCGCGAGAGCAGGTAAAGCGTGAACTGGCTGGATGTGAGGCTTGTCAGCGGATCAATCCCGCGTTGCGGGAGGAGAATCTTGTGAGGCGAGGGGTCTTTCTGAGGAGGAGAGCTGGCGCCGGGTTGCGGTTGACGTAACCCATTACGGTGCCAAGCTCTACCTGTCCATGATTGACTGTGGACCCTCGCAGATCGCCATCTGGCGACAGTTGCTGAATGAGTCAGCTGCGAGCATTGTCGCTCATTTACGTGAGGTCGTAATTGAGCGTGAGCCGTGTGATGAATTTTTGTTGGACAATTCGACGGCGTTTCGATCAGCGACTATTGAGCAGCTTGCTGATGAGTGGGGGATTTCTCTGCGATTCAGTGCCGCCTACGCCCCGAGTGGCAACGGGATCGTTGAGAGAAATCACCAGACGATCAAGAGGATCTCCGCTAGGGGAGGTATCTCTCCTGAGGAAGCCACATTTTGGTTCAATGTGACACCTCGGTAGGAAACAGACTGGCTCGGTCCCTTCGAGTGGTATTTTTAAGTACCGCTGGCAAGTGGTGTTTGATGTCAATCTCCGGGTGATTAATGACTGTGAGAACAATAGCTTTGCTGTTGGTGACGAGATGTGGATGAAACCCCCACTGCCCATATGCAGGAAGCAGTGGACGTCAGGTGAGGTCACTGGCGTGGTGTCTAAGCACGTGGTGTGCGTCGACGGCATGCCTAGGCACGTATCTCTCCTGAGGAAGCCACATTTTGGTTCAATGTGACACCTCGGAAGGAAACAGACTGGCTCGGTCCCTTCGAGTGGTATTTTTAAGTACCACTGGCAAGTGGTATTTGATGTCAATCTCCGGGTAATTAATGACTGTGAGAACAACAGCTTTGCTGTAGTTCAATAGCGCGTGGTGTGCGTCGACGGCATGCCTAGGCATGTGCGCGACGTTAGGAAACGTCGGTTTGGTGGTGAGTGTGGCTGGGTTCCTGAGAACCATGGTGGTGTTGCTGACGCTACAAAGCCCGAGACAATGGTCTTCAGCGGAGGGGGCAACTACGATGCAACTCCCTTTGCGGTGCGAGAGGGAGTTGTAGTTGACGCCCTACACAGGGAGCCTGTTGAACGGGCGGCGGATCGCGAGTCGACTGATGATCAGGCAAGAGGAGGGCAACGAGCCAGACGCTGTTGGCAGTGATGCTGAGAAGCATCGGGAGAAACCTGAGCCATTGAGGCGGTCGCACCGTGAGCGACGGCACCCCACATACTTGAATGAGTACGAGTGCTAGGCACTAGGCAACGAGAGTTCCTTGAGAAACTGAGGGAGATAGGGTGTCTGCCGCCGAGAGAGGGCGCGGCAAAGTTGTGCGCACCACCACAGTGAGACAGCCATCTCGCTGGTGGTCGGCGGACGGCTGCGAGAGTGGTGCAGTGTGCTTAGAAAAGCGGTAGAGCAAGGGCGAAGCTTACATTCAAGGCATAATCGAATTGCACCTTTGTGCACACAGTGAGGCAGTGATAGAGCAGCGTAGTTGCGTGTCAACTAGAATCATACAGTGAGGTTTTGATAGAGCTGTGTAGTTGCTGGGCAACTGGAGTCGTCTGAGCGAGAGAGTGCTCGGCGACTCGTGGAGTGTTCTGATTGCTCTTGTGAGAAGAAAGGTCGTTCAGTTGGGAAAGCGTCGTACCTCTGGCGCGGTTCTCCACCTGAGGACGACAGTAAGGAAGGTAAGTCCGAGTGCTTGGTAGGCGTGCTACCCTCTCACTCGCGGCTTGATTTTCCGTTTAAAGACCACAGATACTTATTCTCCTCACGTGTTCAACTGACTCTATCACGCATTTGGGTCTCTACTACACCAACACAATTCAATTTTCCATTCTCAAATTACACTATAAGGTCATCTAGCTTTCCTACATTCCATCCACGCACATTTATTCATACAAACCTCACAACACTATAAGACAATTTACGACATTCTTCATTTTTGCTTTGACAGATTTTCATTCATCCTGTTCCACCTTTCATTACAATGTGAGTAGTCCTGTGTTGTGTAGTTTTTTCCTACAAAGCTAGAGGTTTAATTAGCTGTAGCTGCAAACTACAGTTTCAGTAGCTTTAGACTACTACAGCTACAGGCAGGAGTAAGGAAACACTGAAAAGCACGTGTAAGTGTGCTGGGCGGCTGTCGATTACAGACTGCCTTTTTAACATGCCGTGGCGGGAACTCAGGCAATTAAGAGGCGCGTAACAAGACCTTCCGGAAGATGCGCGCAACAATACCTTCCGGAAGAGGCACGTAACCATACCCTCCGGAAGAGGCACGCAACAATACCCTCCGCATTTCCTACTTCACAAAAACCAGTGCCATATTATAACAATGTATATTTTAATATATAACAACCTGATCCAGTGGATGTATCTCTGACCTAGAGATTTTCATCTCACCTTCTTGTGTAAGGTGGACTCCATCTCCACAAAAACACCCACCCTGTATCACGTTTTCCAAATCGAGGAAGCTGGAACCCCACTCACGCTTTCACATACTCTCCGTCCTCATCCTCATAATCCTTTCATGCACCTCCCTGTTCACCTCTTTTCGTACCCTTTCATACTCTTCATCACAAGCAGGCCTTCTCAGGAGACTCGTCAAAGCAACTCTAACATTCTTCTTCCGTGCACTTTCAATCACTTCCATAATTGTGTTCACTGTGCATTATTTCCCACATTCAAGCAACCGATTGCCACTTCCTTGCAATACAATCATACTTTCATCCATGGCATCCATCACTCTCTCAGCATGCTTACAATTCTCTTCCACTCTTTTCCCTCTCATGCTCGTACATCCACTACTGTCACTCATCCTTACTAACCTATCCATATTCTTCACCATTATATCTCCCCATATTCTAATCATAGGTCCCACTCTCCCTTTCATACTACTCTTTCGTTCAATTTTTCCACTAATTAGGATACAGGGCACAGGATGATAATAGCATAACATCCTATTCTGATTTTCAAACAATGGTACAATTTCCTTACATATCTAACTAAGTGTGTGATTATTAACATAGGTGTGACTGCCTCAACAAGTTATACGTGGGGAAGGTTCAGAAAAGTCCACGGATATGCGAAACTTGTCTTAAGCAGCTATTTATTATACTTAAATTTTCATTTCCTTCTCTGGTGTCTACACAATGCACTTTACATAACTGGCCGCCTTTGCTCCGCTCGCAGAGTTTATATACCTAAGGTCCGGAAGCGAGCGTTTCCGGAAAACGAGTGAGCTTGCGGAATGATTCTTTCGAGGTTCGAAGGTATAAATTTTCTGTCGCTGTTTGAAATAAAAATTTCCTAAATTGCTGCGAAGGCAGCACACTCCTCTCTCTCATCAGTGCCAGGTAAGACTATCTTGAAAATGAATCTGGAGAAGGGTCACAAAGAAGTAAAAACTAGATGCGGCAGCCATGACTTTACTGAGCATAAGCGTAAAACAGCAAAGATCAATGAAGAACACTTAGTATGTAGTGCGGCCGGCACAGTCCGCCCCCAATGACGTAGCGGCGGGAGCCCGGAGTTAAGAAACGGGCCAGCGCGGTAACCCTCCGCACTCCTCCAGCTCGCTCCAAGAAGTCTGAGCCAATACACGTACCTTTGAAAGAAAATATAATTTTAATAGTGAATTTAACTACTTTCCGGGGAAACTAAACGTTACGCTGAAGCGGCTCACAAAACTTTAGGAAAAGACTTAAGTTTACTTTATTTTACGAGCTTGCCGCAGCTAAACAAAATTAGCCCATACAATGGCATTTAGCCAACTAGCTAGACTGGCAGCGAGGCGACAAAAGAGCTTAAGCTTATTTGAGCCTAAAGTTCATAGTTCTATACTCGTATGGCTCAGACAAAAATTAAGTTGTAATATCCGTTCGCACTGGAATAATCGAAGCACTGAGATGGAAAGAGAACACCGCACTGAAATTGCTTCCCAACTTACCATAAAGGACGTGCTTAGAAGGCCGTTCCTCCGTGCAGTAGAGCTCAAGAGACGCGCGCCGCCCGAGGAGTGCCGAGCCGTCGCAACGCCTCCACCGTGTGAGGCGAGGACAGAAAGGCTCAGAGTCGCTGCTGGAACTTCGCCGTGCTGCGTCGGGCCACGAAAGCGCAGAGCTGCCCCGGCCCCAATCTTCGGCTTGGAGCTTCACGAAGAGCTTACATTTTGATAAATAAGTTCATCTTTTCAAAATTGTTCACAACCCATTTTTTCGAAGAATAATAAACAAAAGTAGAATTCATGAAGAAATGTCTTAAATTAAGGTCCCAGGGTAATGACGATGCTGATGTCCCGAAAACCCAGGAGTGCTGATGGAGCCTCCTTTTCTGAGGACCGAGTGCTGTAGCCACGTGAGTCTGGTATTTTTTGGTGGAACTCGTTTGCGTTCTTAATCTGCAGGTGACTCGAGAAGAAGAACGGTGAAATCAGGAATTAATGTTTCAGAGTTAGGCTTGTTGGTACACAAGCCCAGCACAGGTGTTTACTCTTTCCATAGTGCGGTTTAATCATTTTAGTGCAATGAAATTAGCTTAGAAATTGTCATCAAATTAAACTCATAATTTGCCTATGGCTCGTTTTATTCTACAGACTACTACAAAATCCTTAACCGATCGCTCACAAATTTTGGTACCTCCGGAACTGTCCGTCCCCCGCAACGTCGCCCCACGCACACGTCCATCCGATCCCGAGCGACGCACCGACTCTATCCGAGCCAGAGGCCACTGACATCTTGGAGCCTTCGAGTCTCGAATCAGCATGAGGTCCTCTTGGGATGAGGGACGCCTTGGTGTCATCTATTTTCTGCGACTACTGATTTCTAGAAAATAGAATAATCTCCATAATCGACAGAACTGGTCCACCAGCGTCTGTACTGACTCTGGTCTACGTTTCTCGGGCAGTAAATTACCGCAAGCTTCTTGTTGAACAGTCTTAACGAGATAATCTTCTGCTCTCTTGCATTTCTGAAGTTGACTTTGTGCTGGTAGGGTATAGATGCCGAGAGTCGACATCGTCCACATCAACCATTCGCGTCCCAGTTTGATCACCGTACGGGCCAATTTGAATAGACTTAACCACCTACTCACTCTGTTGATCAATGCTCGCCGTGGTGAGAATGGTTTGGTCCGGGTCGCTGAGCGACAGATTCTTGGAAACACCCCTGATAGCCGCTTTTCTTGGGTGGTGCACCTGTCTTCAGTAGTGCAGTCTTCCAATTGAGAAGCCGGGAGGGTGGAACAACGACAGTGGACGAGCTGCCCAGTGTCTGTAGGGCGAGAGGATAGGTCCGCTGAGTTCCCCTTCGTGTCCACGGGGTTTCGCTTGCCAAGAAGTTCTTTGGCATCGTCAGGAGGGCCCAAACATGCGGACCCAGCATCTACGGTTGTCGCATGGCAAAGAAAGTCAGTGACCAGGCTCGGACGTACGGAGACATCGCCCAGGTCGGCGACGCGGCGAAGGGCGAACGCAGCGACAGCCGGAGAGCCGTGCAATCCGAAGACAGGGACTTTAGCTCTGTAGGGGACAATCTCGTTTGTAACCTGGTTATCTTTCAGCCAAAAGGAACGCAGATAGTCTCCAGCTTCAACCCTGACTCGAACACTGTGAAACACATCTTTGATATCAATTGTAAAGGCTACCTGATGGAGTCGAAATTTCTGCAGTATTTCTCCAAGGCTATCGTTCAAATCGGAACCTGTCAGTAACTCATCATTGAGGTAGCATCCACTGCACTTTACTGAACCATCGAACACTAACCCGACCTTTCCTTCTCGTGCTAGTTGCACAGAAAGATTAGGTGAAAACAACGCTGCATCTTAATCGGAGGGTTCCATTGTCGACATTTGATTGCATCGTCTCAATGTTAAGCGATGCATGAAAGGGATCTCTAAGCAATCTTTCTAATACGGACATGTCATTAATACAAGATTTCGGTGGAGCTCTATTAACGGGTAAAGAGGCATCAATACTATCGTCCTGTACTCCAATACCAGCACTTAACATACACACAGATTTGTTGTCTAATACACTCAGACCATGAACCTCGTCATCTATTCGTTCCTCGCCGAGAACCTGCACCCCAGGAGTCGGTCCACGTTTCTCGCTCATGAAATGATGAACCTCGCGGTTCATGAGCGACGTCTGCAGGGTGGTGGGCTGCGGGGTTCCCCCTCCTCCATCCAATGATCCCAACAGTGCCCAACTCAGGGCGGTCTTGCAGGCGAGAGGGCCTCGTACACCGTAGTGTCTAGATGCCATGAGCGACACGTACGGCATCTCTTCCGATAAGTATCAGCGACCGAGCCGAAGTGTCGAGCTCATTGTAATGCTTGGCTAGGTGCGCAACGTGACCGAGCTTCTTCACCACGTCAGGAGTGGCAACTTCGTCGGTCGTGTCCGGGATGTTCTTGTTAGTCCGCGTGGTGGGTAGCTGGTGGCATTGATTCTCACCCACACCTTTTATCATGAGCCCGGTGATAGTGTGCCCTTCCACCTCGGACGACAGACCGTTCATTGTTCTGATGGCGTATTTCCAAGGAGTGGCCTTAAGATCGAGCTGCTCTATCAGAGAAGGGTCTGCAAAACATCTTGTGCTTTGCTCGTCGATAATGGCGAAACAACGTACTTTTCTCAGGGTAGATGTCGAGGTGACATCCACCAACAGCGTCTTGAAAAACTCTCTGTGCTCTAGGCCGAGGCATATCGTTCTGGTGCAGGTAACAACCTCACCAGGGGTCGGTCGCCTGTTTGATGCTCGAATGATGTATGATTGTCAAATGTGTACCTTGACAGTGACACTGTACTTGCTTGTCGCAATTCCTGATGAAATGGGGGCCGAGGCACCGGAAGCACACCTTTGCCTCAGTGAAGAGCTTTTTCTTCTGGTCGATGGGTAGTCTTCCAAAGGACCGTCACTCCCAGGTTCCATGGGCATCGACTTTGGGGAAAATACACTTGTAGACTCTATGTTCAGTTTCCGGAGGTTGTCCGTTATAGGGTCCCCGTATATCATTTCTTGACTCAGGTTCGTTGTAGGCCACCATGGACTGGTGACCTTCAATAAACTCTTTCGAGGTATTCTGGTCAGCGCTGGTGTGCAGAACCCGAGCAGGCTTGGATCTTCCGCCTGACAGTGCTGGGTTAAAAAATGGATCTATCATCGCTCTTTCTTCGTCTCTCAGGAACTGGTTGAAGAATGAAGACGTTGGGCGCTGCCCACTCATGACTCGTTGGTCAGATGCTTTCCTATGCCATCGGCGTTGCAGATCTGGCGGAAGTTTGAGTACCAAGAGCCTCATGCCTTTGGTAGTACAAAATTCTTCAAGCTCATCTGATCATGCTGCATTGGTAAGTGCGGTACTTGTAGCCTCTAAGAACTCCTGGAGAGCTGTACTGTCCCCGGGAGGGATGTTTGGGAAGTTCAGAAGTTGGTCTGCCATGTGTTCTGCTGGCAACCAGTCCGAACTGAAACGTTCACGAAGGGTGTTCCATACCATCGGCAACACTGCCTCTGCATTGTTTCCGATGACTGACCTCATAGTTCTTAGGACGTACTCTTGAGGTTCACCCGCAGTTTTGGCCGCCAGAATTTGTAGTTCTTCGAAGGGGCCCAAAGCTAGTCCTTGCAGTCGATTCTTCAAATCAGACTCCCAACAATGATACAATCCGATGTCTCCTTTGAAGGGGTTGGGAAAGGTCTTCAACAGTTCGGCCCGAATGAGGTGAACTGAAGCTGCATCTAGAGTGCTTCCCTGCCTGGAAGCTCTCAGTCGATGGTTTGAATCTACTCTAGGCTTTAGAATCGACCTGCGAGAGCTCACGGAAGCCCGGTCCATCAGCCCTGCCAGATCATCTAGGTTGCTTTCACGCTCTTGTGATTCTTCATCCTCTCCTTCTGAGTCAGTAGAAACCTCAGGCTACTGAAAGTTGTGTGGGAAGGGTTCCAACCCTTTCCACTCATACTGAGGTTGGTTTGCCAATTTTCTCACTGCGCAGAGATGACAGATCTTTGGGATCAAGATTAGATGCCCTGTCCCCTCCAAGTCTTTCCATCTGTTTGTTGAGCGTCGCGATGCGACCAAAGCAGTCTTCCAGCATCACACGTCTCTTTAAAAATTGCTCATGGCACCGTTGCTTATGTCCTGCTTGTTCTAATGAACCTTCAAGGGATCTGTATTGGACTCTTAGGGTCCATACGAGCCTCAATTTCACAAATTATTAATTTCGTAACAGGAAAATCTAATTTTAGGAACACACACATTTTCATAATTTTCTATCACTAATTTCAATCCTTAAAACCCTTAAATCTATTAAAAATATTACCCGAAAATATTTTCACCGAAACACAATTTCTATCGGCGCGCCCTTGTGGCAATAGCGTCGGGAACTATAGCGTCTCTCCAGCGTCATTCTAAAACTACATCTCATTGTGTCGATAGATCCTGTTCAAACTCCTACTGGAGACCTACGAGGCACTGCACCACCCCACACTACCTACTACCTCCTCAGTCACCCCCTTAAGCTCACATCTTGAGCAACTGATGAGAAGTACCGAACAAAGGTAAACATAACCGTTCAGTAACACTCTGAACTCAGTTCTTGACCACACGGTCCTCCAAACTCTGCACCCTCCCACAGAGGCTGCCTCCTCCTTCGTAAATTGCAATTAACGACTTTCCTTAATGTAATCAACGTAATCACGGGTTGCGTCTATATTATGTATCAAGACAGAGATAATATTATTACACCTCATCGATACACAAATAGCACATCAATAGACAAATGCAATGACACATCACATCAGGTAAATAATGCACTCACCTCTTAGATACCTTACAACTAAAATACTCAACTACCAGACATGCGGCCAGCAAGAGTAGAGCGGAGATAGGTGGGAATATGTAGAAAAGAATAGAATAGATTTAAGTAGTAGTAGTAGTTAGTTTAGAAATAGGTATGTTAGATACTTAGCCACATTAGGTAATTTATATACACACTCAGCCAACATCTACTGTGGTTGGACCTGAGAACAATAAAAGACTGACTGCTATTGTTGCTCTCACGAGCGTTGCCAACTTTTGGTATGTCTAACTAGAACTTACATTTTCCGCTATATTACACCCCTCCCTCCTTAATTAGAAACCCTCCTTGTAACCCTACCCCATTATTGTACATAGTCAATCCTAAAGGTCCAAACTCACCACAGGCTTCCGAGCCCGGTTAGACCTGCGTGAGATGCTAGCACTTGGAGACTCGTGCAACACTGCCTCCCGGGTGGGAATCGAGTAGTCAGGCATTTCTGGGTCAGGTTCATTAGTCGGAGGTGGTGGGTATGGATTTTGAGCAGGCTGTGGAAACATAGCGGTTTCCTCCGTAGGTTGTTCCAAGGGTTCAGGGATGGTGTTCGAGCAGGTAATAACTTGGTCCTGGTGTCGACGAACGACCTCTCCCCCCTTCAGTTGGCACTTGTAG
>JACJUY010011751.1:373-19528 GCA_014220935.1 Platorchestia sp. MABIK | reverse complement strand
GTTGAGAAACAGTTTGGTTTTCAAACAGAACAATTTTACAACAGAATTTTGAAGTATAAAATATTTGAAGTTTGTGTAAATATTGCTACCAACCTAGAATCGTGTGAAATATCAAGAGGCACATGTCCTCTTTTCCTGTGATTTTATTTCACCTTGCCCGTTGCCCAAAAATTAAAACGCCACACCGTAACACCTGAAGCAGAGTATTTTGCACTATTTTACCTTCTCTCTCATGCTCATCTGTCTCACCTAGTATACAGTTGCTGCTGAATGCAGGCAGCTTCACCAGCACTCGCAGTCACCGTACTCGCAAGTTTGGGCTAAATAAAGTTGCAATCACAGCTGATAAGCCTGGTAGAAAACGAGGTTTGCTATGCCTGTCACTATACATACTTAACATGCAGTCTGCAAATCAGGTGTCAGCCCCTCAGGGGGATACAATTATTGTGTCTATGGGAATTAGCGCTCCCAGGGGGACTATGTGAGGGCCCGAGCTAAAGGTTAGGGAGGCTTTCTTTTCGTTAAAGTAGAATAGGTTTTTGTTCTGTTACAGGCCATCTTTTTTCGGTTCACTGCTGTCCTGTTTTTCAGCACCTACTACTTTCTTCTTCAACTTTTTCTTGTTTCATGATCTTCTTTCTTAACTTAGCTTTCTCTTAGCTTCCTTTCTGTATTCCCTCAACTCCATACTAAATGGTGCCTTCATCCTTCCACTCTTGGAACATCTTTGTCATGGTAAAGGGAGGCTAAAACTTTCTTATATGGTAATAATAATAATAATAATAATAATATCAGGTGTGAGCTGTCCAGCTAGTAGTTCGGCTCTCAGAGCACACGTAGTGCCAGAAGAAGGTGACAGTTTCCTCTTATTTTTCTGAAATTTTTTGACATTTGAATCTACAACAATAATATAGTACATGTCTGGAAGCAAGCTTCATTTTTTAGTGTCAAACCTACCCAGTCTAACATTTTTACTGGAGCATGCATGTTTTTCGCCGCCCAAGCGATTTAATTACTTGAGCGGTGCAAGCAGGCGGCAAAAAAGCTAGACTGGGTTGTTTTTGTAGTACGTTTCCTCATTTTTTGATAAATAATATCTAAGTCGTTAAATTGAGGAGTTCTCCGCTGCAAGAAGGCTTCAATAAGGTTTAGCATACCTAGAGGTTGAATAATTTTCCTATCTGTGACGCTGCATATATTGACCAAATTATGTAGTTTAGAATCTTTAAAGAGACTATTCAAAGCAGTCATAAATTCTATCCTTTTCCCAAATTAAATTTTGAACATCTATGATTTTTTTAAACAATTCCTTTATTCTCAGACTCGTGATTGTTTCAGCTACATGAGGATGATTGAGATAGTTTTATATATAATAGGTTAAGTGTTTTGTTTAATTAATCGAGTCACTTAGGACGAATACATCTATTGTATCAAAAGGAATTGGTACTCCAATGGGGAAAATAAGAGGTCCCAAGCTGAAAATTGAGTAGGCCTTATTGTGTTGAAATAAAATGTGCTTGTGTTTTATTACAGACAGTATTTTTAATTCACTGTTTTTTTGTTTTTTAACTTTTTCTTCAACTTTCATCTTGTTTATTAGCCTTCCATGCATCTTCACTCACTGTTTCAATGGACTGGCAATGCTGTACGGGAGCAAGTATTGTGCATAGATTACTTGTTCCAATAACGCCGTCAAATGATGCCATCAGCCTTGCTCTGCATGGAAAGTCAGTGTTACAGTTAAGGAGGCTTAAACTAATATTTAATGTACTGTTTGAATGTTCCAGGTCCTCTCATCGTGTACCCAATAAAAACATGTCGAGCGCTTTTTCCTGTAGTGTCTGCATAGAAAATTTTGATGTGGCTGAACACAGGCCCATTTGCTTACCATGTGGCCACACGTTTTGTCTGGATTGCGTGCGTAGATTAGAGGCAGCAAAAAGGAGATCCTGCTTCTCGTGTTGCAGGCCCGTGAATCAGAAAACTGAGCAGCTTCCTGTTGTGTATGCACTTATAGGTCTTGAGGAAAATGAAGCAACTGTACGCTGCAAGGTTCACACTCACGAACTCGAGTATTGGTGTGTGCCCTGCCAAGAATCGTTGTGCAAAAAGTGTGTGAAGGCCCAGCATGGTGAGCACAGAGTCGAGTTCATGGAAGACCTGATGGACAACGAAGCATGTGCTGCAGACGCCAACTCTGAAATCTACTGCCAGCTGAAAGCCAATCAAGACCGACTGTCCTCTGCTATTTCTGTCCGCGAAAAAATTTTAGCAACATTTGAGGGAGGTAAAAGTGTGATCGCCGAAATTTCTAAAGGGAAAGATCTTCTAGCTGCCTCTAAGAAATCAGTCGACAAAGATGTAAAGACATGGGAGAGCGGTAAGAACACGCCTTCAACTGCTGAAGGCAAACGCCAACTTTTCAGAGACATGGTGCATCGCTCAAAAGAAGTTAAAGCTCCAAAGAATGAAGAAATTCTTCAACTTAAAAACAAATTGGCACTGCTCGAAAAAGCAATGGCGTTTCTCTCGGTGAGTTTACTTGGAAAAGAATCGTTGGGTCTGAAATTCAATCGTCTTGATAATAAGATGAAGTTCCGCGAGGCACAACGCTCTCTATTACATTTACAATCCAAAGTGTGGTAAAATCATTTTTCGGTAGAAAAAGATTTGAAGGCTGAACTCCGCTGCAATCGGAATTTTTCAATTTAATTTTTTTTTGTTGATGGCTACGGTTTGCTATGGTGTTTTGTGTCATGCGCAATTTTTCTTGAGCTCTTCACCTTAGAACGAAAGAAATGTGGAAACTTGATGAGAATCTTTTCGCTATGACCTCTCTTTCTCACTTTGTTCCTTTCCTTCATTGCCTGAGAATCATAAAAGACCAGGCCATAGCGCAAGCGATTTCATCAACAATTGAAAATGAAAAGCTGTGAAATATGGGAATAGCCAAGGCGATTACTGGTAACACATTATGCTTTTATAAAAGAAATTTATAGACTTGTGGAATTACTCATTTCCCTAACTAAATCCATTCGAGATCCCATACTTATTGAAAAATGTTCATATAGCAACGTTATATCGTCACAAAGTGGCATAATGTGTGGTGAGGTCATTCATTAACTGTTATTTTTTACGTTTTAAAAATGCATAGATCGGATGCAAAGGTAAGAAAGAAAGAGCAATGAAATTAGTTTTAGAATTTGGAAGATTCCCTGCGTAATGTGGGGTTTTCACATATATTAGAAGTCAAATCTATTGGTGTAAATAAGACTGTTCGAGTGATTAATCTACACGTTTGAAAACAATTTGAATGCTCTACAGTCTACGGAGATGAAACATTAACTTGAAACGTTACAAAAACGAAAATTCGAGAGGTAATCCTCAATTCTGGAATGGTCCTCGTCGAGGTGTCGCGTCTGCCGGGTGGAAGTGCTGCTTTGCCGTCTTCGCATTGGACACACCCGACTGACTCACCGTTATCTGATGGAGCGACAACCGCAGCCGCGATGCGAGCGGTGTCATGTTCCTCTGACCGTCAAACACATCCTCGCAGAGTGCCCGAGATATGCTGCTGACCGGAATGTGTGTTTTCTAAACCTTCGTGTTTTTGCCGTGGATGAGGTGTTGACCAAAATGCTCGCGGAGATCGATCGTGTAACTTTTAATGTGGATGCACTGGTGTTGTTTCTTGGGATATGCAAATTGCTGTCGGAAATTTGATCGGAGATTGCACTTGAACATCCCCATTGTTTTTGTATTTGTTGTCCATACTCTCACGTGCTCAGAAATGTATGTATTCCTTGTTGCACTTCTTGAAGAGATTTAGCGGGAAGCCGCGCAGTAACGCACTATAGCCAGACGTGATATCGTATTGGAAGTTTAAAGATGAAGAAACTGTAACATGGCCGGGCGCGCTGCGTGGGTACCTCGGGGGTTTCAGCGCGTGTAAGGCGTCCGGCCATAAATGGGTGGGCAGCTGAAACCCCCTACGGGGTTTGGCTGCCCAGTGCGTACGAATGTACTGTGTTGTGTACAAATTTTAATGAGACACGTGTAATCTTGAGTTGTTATTATAACCATGATGCGCATATAATTTTGATGTTTTAAATAATTGTGATGTTCATCTTGTGCGGTAATTTGGAAGAGTCTGATACTAGTTAAGTTATGTGACCTTCGGTGCGATATAGTTTGAGTAACTGAAGCGCTAGCAAACCCATGTTACTACTCTTACTAATCTTCAGTGCGCATTAATGATCATTAGCATGGTCAATGATCATTAGCGTAGTCGAAGTAACAGAGTTCATTCTATTCGAATCTCCTTTCCTCTTTTCAATCTAAAGTTGGTGAACAACAATTCGTGTTGTTCTGCATCGCATCTGTTTTAACCATTGTCACCGTTTTTCAGTCTGACGATTGTGAGCAACAATTCTTGAATCCAACCGACGACGAACTTGTTGATACAAGTGAAGAAAAGACAATTAACCAAGATGCAAGTCTATTCACGGGTGCCGACCCTCTCGAAGATAACATTACCGAAGCTGCCAGCAGCTCAACTTCAACACCTCCTGCTGAACCGCTATTGCGCTGCGACGGTCACTGGAAAGTAACGAACAACGTCGAGGCAGAGCAAGCTGTTTCAGACGTGAGGGCTGGACTAATGCCCAAGCAGATAACCGTGAAATCTACCCTCACGGACCCCATCTTAGGTTTACCCGAAATTTTACTGTGTCTCGGCCGCGCCTGCTCGGGACAGATAAACCTGAAAATGCTCGACTCGTTTTGGGCCCCTGAATTCACACCCAGGGAAAATTTTCAAACATTCATAGAAGAGTTGGGGTAAGTAGAGACATGTGATGCAAGTAAGGCAAAATATCGGTACTTATTCTACAAAGTGTGCTAAGGGTGATGCGCCTGTTTATACCTCAAGATGTTCTGCTTCTGGAGAATTGATGTACGAGCCTTTGTCAACATGTGGTTGTTTCTATTGGTCACCCTGACGATAGTATTCTCCTCCCCTCAATAATTTTTCAGACTTGAAACCTTTTTCTGTACTCTCAGCAAAATTCGAGCGTTTAAAAAATGCTCCTGCCTGTTTTTTTCCTTTTCAAGGGTCTGTAATAAATTACCCTCTTGAGAACATGTTCTTGAAAACTCTCGTATGCCTCTCAAAAGCTGAACACACACAACACAAGCCCCCAAAAATCGCTGATACAAACACACACATCATTGATACAACACCGCCCCAAAATCGATATTTCTAAAACTACTTGAAATAATTTAAAAAAAAAACACAATTTAGTCATTTATTTATATAGTTCGTGACAAAAGTAACCTCAATAACAACACTCGAGCTGAGAATTAGGAAGACCTTTTTATGTTTAAATAATTTTTTTTGTTCAGTTACGCACCATCTTTTTCCGGTTCACTGCCATCTTGTTTTTCAGCACCTACTACTTCTTTAACTTTTATCTTGTTTCATGAACGACTTTCTCAACTCACTGTTTCTATATGCACGATGTGCATAGATTCCGCGTTCCCTAATCTGCACACTATATGGTGCCTTCCTCTTTCTTTTTGGAACCTTAGTTGCAGTTATGAAGGGTTCTACTTTCGTCACCTAACTCAATTACAACCACGACGGATCTACCCTGCAGGCACAAAGTGCGGCTGTTCTACGGCTCCTCTGAAGACGCTCTCGCCATCAATACCTTCAGAAACCACGCCAGGACATCTTTTGGCGTCCGCCTCACTTGCATGAGTGACGTCGACACCTGTGCCAATGGCTACAAAAGTATTTGGAGTAAGTTCCGTTTCAGGAACTGAATTGTCGATTTACCTAGTTAAATATTTTTAAGTCAGGAAAATAATCGAGTGCTTAGCGCTGCGAGCACGGGGCTAGCGAGAATAATTTTTCATTTAATTTTGTTGCAATAAGTATTTGCCGCTGTATTATTGTAACATATTTATTGAAGTTTAGTTTTGCGTATGATGTGCTTGTCATACACCTTCAACACCCGTCCTTTTGAGGGCCGAGATAATTGCATAAAATTTGTAACTGCAATAATCTACTTTGGCCGCTGAAGAAAACGCAGGTCTCCTTCAGCTCGTGCACAAAACTACTCTCGCCTTTTTCACTTCAGTGCTCACTCCTCTAGGTTCGAAATGAATTAATGGGTTCTTACAAGTTCCATTGAGGACATTCCATCTACTCCCTCACACAAACCCTTAGCGTATCCGTCGTGAAGACGGTCTGTGTCAATTGCTGAAGACATGCATCTGGTTCTAGGATTTTTCGAATTGAATGCAGTTTAGTGAACCCATAGATTATATTTGAAGGACGCAGTCAGTTAATTTTTTCCGGTCCGTGCCACACAGTGAATGGAGCTTGCTTCTCATTTTTGCTATTAGAATACCGATTAGCAATGATGCACCTCATTACCTCAAAGATCGAGGTGACTTTGAAGCCTTGAACACGTTTAAATTCATGAGGCAGAACGCAGCAAGCCTGTAAAAGCAAACACATGCTGCAACATGGCATTGTAAAACTCAATTTAATATTTAATACTTTATTTTCCTTGATCCAATAACGACATTTTCTTCTTCTGATGCTATGTCAATCTATTTAAAAAAAAAGGTAAACCTTTCAACCCAAAAAGCCTCAGCCTTTAGTCATTCATTTAATTTTAGCCTGAAAGCCGAATTTAAAAGACAGCTGAGAATTACATTTTACGATTCAGTGAGTGCCATGAATTTCCACTCATACCACAGAGCAAACAAGTATATTTTTTGTCTTGTTCGGAAATTTGATAGATCATTTTGTACACATGTTCAAATCATATTGAAAAATTTAATTGTTCACTAATTATTCGAACATTTTCTAATGAACGGGAAAATATTTTGTGATAGTCTAACTCATGAGTATTGCTAAAATGAAAAACTCAGTCTTTGGTGCGACTAATTTGAATATTAATTCATTGGACTTTAATGTTTTACGGTGGCCACGGTGAACGGTCGCCGTGGCCGAGTGGTTAAGAGCGGACGCACTTCACAGGAAGGTGTCGGCAGTTCTAATTCAAGCAATGTCACCCGGTGATTTCTCCCGTTGGGGAAAAAGGAGAACTCAACTGCGATTCCCCACTTCCCCAGGTGTTGAAAATGGGTACCGACGTGACTGGGAGTAACCGTCATTTTGTCCTGGTGTTTGTAATAAGCCATTTGAAAAAAACAATGTACAAGGTGATATTTAGCAAGCTAAGTTGTAATAAACATCCTTTGTCCTTTTATCAGGTGTGTGTTGTCTCCCAAGTCTGCCTAGGGAGGCAGGCGTTCGGATGGCGGAACTGATGTGGAAGCCTCGATGCTGGCACTTCCCAAATTTGCAAGACCTCGATTTGTGCTGGCTCCATGATCTAGTGGAACCCATTCCCA
This sequence comes from Platorchestia sp. MABIK, assembly GCA_014220935.1. NCBI lineage: Eukaryota > Metazoa > Arthropoda > Malacostraca > Amphipoda > Talitridae > Platorchestia > Platorchestia sp. MABIK. The sequence continues at coordinate 12,097 of JACJUY010011751.1, read as the reverse complement.
AGTAAAAATTTTTTATTAACAGCATGTACCATAAAACACTTTACCAAAAATAATCTAAGTTAAATGAGGCGGCGTTTTGTTATCATGTAGTGAACATTGCCATTTTTAACGACTGTAACGAGTTTCTCTTTGAATTTCGACGATAACGAGTTAGTTTTTGAATTTCGACGATAACGAGTAACTCTTTGAATTTCAACGATAACGAGTTCCTCTTTGAATTTCGACGATAACGAGTTAGTTTTTGAATTTCGACGAAAACGAGTAACTCTTTGAATTTCGACGATAACGAGTTACTCTTTGAATTTCGACGATAACGAGTTACTCTTTGAATTTCGACGATAACGAGTTACTCTTTGAATTTCGACGGTAACGAGTAACTCATTGAATCTCTGATTGTTTCGTATATCATTTAACTTAATATCCGATATCATTACTTGAACCGGATTGCCTTTGTGTTGCAAATTCTACCAAGCAATGGCACATGTAATACTGGCCCTTATGTCATAGAGAAATGTTTCTCAATGAGTCAAGGGATTTTTTTTAGTTCATCGACTTTACCGGACTGCTGGGCCGATTTTTTTAGTAATATCTGAATTTGTTGCTAGACAGCTGAACAAAATTTTTCGGGACTTCGGCTAGTACGTTGAACAATTACGTCACAAACTGAAATGATCAACCGCTAGTTGTCAAACCTTAGTTTTGATCATTGTAATTCTCCACATCATTAAGGTTCGTGGCCTAAGGCCTGGTAGGGTTAATTGTGTACATTATCATGGATCAATCTTAGTGACGTTAAAATCTTCAGCTTTTCTATAAAACCATTTTTTTCCTATAAAAATAATAATTTTTATAAAAACAATATCCAAGCCTGAGTGGAATTATAGGCTATTCTTTTTTGACAAATATCTCGCATCCATTGAGTTTGGTCTATCATTTGGCGCAAATCTGACTATGGAGTGGATATAAAAAATTTTTCATTTGATTTAAGTAAGAGAATGGTCTAAGAGGAATGTTGCATTGAAACTATTCTTTATTTATTTCGGCGGTTTGCTTGGAATCAAATTCTGCTGGAGTAAACATTCATAACAAAAATCAAATCTGTAGTCGAATTTTTTCAATTTATTATGAAATTCTTTGATATTTAGCTCTTCCACACACGTTTCAAATATTTTCAAATTTTCTGTAAAGTTTATTGCAAGACATCCCCATACCATTGTGCTCCTGCCTTCATTAATTACAGTTATGGTGATGTTACTCTGTTCCAGCTGTCCCAGAAAATGAATGATTTTAGTATGACAATACAGCTTTATCTTGCTTTCAAAACATCGCAAAAAACGTTCAAAAAATTGTTATCTTGCTTTAAATTTGCTTTTACATACTGCAAACATGATTTTAAATGTTTCCCAGGAAAGAGACATTGTAAGGATATCGTTTCAAAGATTTTGCCGTAAAGGCTTGTGAACATCGATGACCATTCATTACTTCTCGAATTCAAAGAACTAGTTCTTTTTCAATGTGCTGTTACATGTACCAATGAACAGTATGTATTTGCTAGTTAGGGCAATTTTACTGATTAAGTTCTCCAGAAACTTTTAGTGTCTCTTTGTTCAACATTCTAAATAATTGTTTAACCTAACTTTTTTAGTTGTAAATTGGCCTACCTCATCATGGCTGTCGAACGCACTTGTTGTACTACCTCGTCGTTCAACAACTTGCTTTTTATTTTGTTTCCATAGCTCATTTGACCGCCATCTGTTCTTGCCCGGGTGTCGCCTCACTGAAAAGGGCTTCCGCAGACTGCTGACCTTCTCCCACTTCTTTGCCATCTACTGTGATCCCCAGGGCAGTCTGCAGCTCTCTGAAGATGCCCAGCAAAGGCTTTCTACTCTCTCGACGCACAAAAATATCAACCTGCAGTGGGCTACTCCTCTGGACAAAATTTTTTAGCTGCATTTTAATAGTGAACATTGTACGAGTCGCCCAACTTTCGCTTCCATTGTGATCTCAATATTTTAACATTGAAAATTTTTTGGGCAATTTTCTTCTCTGCATAGAGGGTGGATGAAGTCTATGATAATTGAAATGTAGTACGTACTTTTAAAATCAAATGGATCTTTGAATTAGGTGAAAGATCCCTAAACATATTAACAAATTTTATGCGAAAAGCTCAGCACGTATTAGTACAATGATTGAATCATTAAGCCTTTATTTTGCGCTAACATGGATGATTACAAGTCAAGTGAATGTAGAATATTTTTAAAGGCTTCAACCCTGCGTCACACATATGAGATTGTGTAGAAAGATTACTAATGTGGTGTATTTGCACGCTCCTTTGAAAAGATGTTAATGCTTTATTTCTTACGGTATAGTTATATAACTGCACGGGATATTTAAACGATCCTTGTTGAACAGTTTTAACCACATTTCGGTGCCAATTCGTAATCTAAAGCAATACAGTGAAAGAAATATTAATCAACTAACAAGAAATGATGAGAAACTTAACTTTAATTAATTTAACTGCGAGATTGTTGTGGTTGTTGAAACTGCCGCTTTGAGCAACACTCTTCACTCTTTCAAAGCCTGCTCTGAGACATTTTGTATTTTTACATGTAGGAATTCTGGAGCCCGTACAATAGGAGGAGTCTCTTATAACTTCTGAATAACTTTTTTGATGGATAAAGAGCTCTTCAATTGAAGTGTGGCTCGTGATTGTAAAAGACACATGAATTTGCACAGGAGATGTCCAGAAGAGCAAAGCAAAAACTTAAACCAACGCCTGTTGTTTTTTGTAAACTCTGCACTTACCCATCATCATGTGGACCACATCAACTTCTCCTTTGGTTGAATTTTAGAAGGTAATAATTTCCATTGTCTTGTTATCGTAGCCTTTTTTTGTCGTGGTTCATGTAACTGATGATACAACACTTTTTCTTTGTGATCGTGTTGTTTGGCACGTATAAGGCTAGTATAAGATTATTTCTGAGTCTAAACATTCTATCCACTTGAGGTTTATTCTTTGTCACCAAAAATTTTTCGAGAATCTCGTGTTCAATCTTTCTTACGATCCTTGCTGTCAATTTATGATCACGAAGCAGGGATTTCACGAGTGGGATGTTGGAATTCCAATTATCGAATGTTATATTTCCAGTAGACCTACAGATATCTGAGATAAGCATCTTCACCACAGCATGCGATGAATTACATTGCTTGTGAGCCTTGTATGGGCCCTCAGGCTGTGTTCCGGCGTACAATTTCTATGATCCATAAAATGAAAATTTGATGTAATCGTACTATAGCGTGAGGTCTACCGCCATATATCGCCTACCCAGGTGCAGTTTGAGATGCACAAATTCAGCGTCTATCACTAAATTAAATACATGAAAATAAGTTTTATCCGTTAGCAACCTAACCTCACCTCGTGCCACAGTACTAGCTACAGATAGATATCATGCTAAAGTGTGGTAGACCTCACGCTATGGCAGCACCGAAAATTTTGACATCACCCAGTGGATGAATTTTTATTCCATGTTTGGCTCGCTTACTAAAAAGGAATAATTTGTTAAAAGGAATGTTTATCTTAAGTGCTCACATTGCAGTATTATGAGTTTCTATTACTTCGCATGGTTTGTCATGACTTTCCTTTTTTGTAGCCATTTTATTAGTTTACTTTACTAGTGAATGTATTATTTCGAGTGTCATAAAGACTTCCCAGAATTATAATGGAGAATTGGCATTTACAGATGGTACTATAAGTTCTTTTCAACATTTGATATAACTGGACTTGGCACCCACGCAACTAAAGTGCAATTTTCTTCCACTATGTTGTTTTATCTCCGACTGAAAAATACACGCAAGGAGAAGATTGTGACCAAACATCACATGAGCTTAAACAATGGCCACGAGTAATAATTTTAATTACTGAAAGTAGAGTTAAGAGTTAATAGAGTTTTATCTGATTTGAAAGTTCAGTGATAGTGTGCGCTGAACGCACTGAAAAATTAAGAAAATTAAAAAATGATAAATTCCCTCTCCCCTCCAGCTCAGCCGAAATCGATTGAAACACCTTTGTGGATGATTTCGAAATAGTGAAACAACGGTAGCCAAAAATTAATTTATTAAAAATATAGCAAAACCCTTACATCTATAAACCTATATACTGATGTACACACAAAAATGTATTTCAGAGTTTGTTTATCATGCGGATGCCATATATAAAATACAGAAAATAAATATGAGAAAGTATGAGAGAATACTACTAATAATTTAGGGGGAATAAATTACCTTTATTCTGCTGCATTGAGCTGACGGTAGCGTTGCTCATTATAGTGGACAGAAATAATTAAGATCATCATTAGAATGACTTAGCGAACGTAAAAAAGAAATAATTTCTAATTTTCTAACTGAAATTCAATAAAAATAAAAATTTCAGGTAATTAGGAAATTAACACCGAAGTGTTGTAGGCCCTATGACAGAGATGCGAAATGACGTGACACATTTACTCTAAATTCTTTTACAGTTTTAGAGTTTTTGATATGCTGGGGAAGCTTGTTCCAAAAAAGAGCTCCAGAAACTAAGAGAGCTTTTTGTCCCACGTTAGATGAACGGTAACTGACCAAGGCATCATGTTGTGTAGTTTCTTTCCTACACAACTAGAGGTTTATTTAGTTGTAGCTGCAAACTACAGTTTCAGTAGCTTTATAGGTTTATGCGAACGAAAGATTTCCTTGATTGCATGCACACTTTCATCCTGTTCTGGATTCTACTGGAAAGGTACATCTTCCTTTAGTAGCAAATACAGAGGATGCATGACATGAGAAAAGTTAGGTACAAAACGACTATAGAAATTACACAATCCAATGAATGCTTGAAACTGTTTGAGGTTTTTAGGAACAGGAGCATTGAGAATTGCATCTACTTTCTCAGAATTAGGATGAACACCTTTGTTTTGAGGACAGACAAGACATTTTCAAGAACCTCCAAATGAGAATCATAAGAAGTGAAAATGAGTAGATCATCCTGGTACACAATCATACCATCTATGCCAGAAAGAATTTTATTCATGAACGCTTGAAAAATACCGGGACTTGCACGCAAACCATAACGTAAGTAATTGTACGTAAATAGAACTTCCAACGTGTTAATGGTCGTAAACTTTTTTTGATTCTTCGTCCAAAGGGATTTGCAGAAATGCATTTGACAAATCAATTTTGGAGAAAAACTTTGCGTCGCCGACTTGAGCAATTACATCATCAATAACAGGTAGGACAGATTGAACGGGATTCAACCAATTGTTAATGGAGGCTGAAAAATCTCCACACATTCTAACCCTGTCGTCAGGCTTTAGAGCATTAACGGTAAGAGATGCCCATTGGCTATCATACACTTTAGAAATTTTACCCATACTCTGCAAGCGCTCCAGCTCGGTTTTGACAGAGTCTTTTAGTCTTACAGGAACAGGGCGTGCTTTACAAAATACAGGAACTGCATTAGGCAACACATCAAGATGAACGGTATCTTTAACGTTAGACTGTGAATCAGATGACAAGTACGAATCATATTTTGAAGACAAGCTTCTCGGTAAACTATGAGAATCAGATTTGTTTATAGTGTCGCATTGATCGGGGATGACAACATTTACGTTAAGTTTAGAACAAATATCTCGGCCAGGTGAGTTGATTCTATCATCTTCCACAATGAGAAACTTATGATTAAAACTAACGTCTTTCTAACTAATGATTACGGAAGACTAACCAAGCAAATTTACAGAAAAGAAAAAGAAAGAAAAAGAAAAAACATTTATTTCCAATAAAGTACAAAGAGCTATTACTGTAGCTATTACTGTACAGAGCTATTACTGTACCGAGCAATTCATTATACGTAGGATTTATAACAGCACCAACAGCAAGTGCATCACTTTTACGTAAAGCCGTGACTGCACTGTCATTGTCAAGAAGAAATTCAATGGGTTTACCATTTAAATGGTATTTCTCAATATCGAAGGCTCTTTAGTAACGGGAATTAAAGTGGTGTTTATTGTAAAAAAAATGAAAATCATTCAAGTCATTTTTAAGTGCATCAGAGAAATTGTGAACAGAGTTACCGTGACAAGTATCGTTCCAAGGATTCTGTGGTGACTTCTTTTCTTCGCTGCAGAGACTCGCATGAACGCTGCGAACCGCGCGTTGCCAAATCTTTTCTTCCGACGTTGCCATGACAACCGCATCATTCAGGCTTCACCATGTAAGTCCCGGCTGCGCGAAATTCTCCATGTGTAGGTCCTCCCCATGTCGGCTCAGCCGAGGAGGCCGTGCTCCAAACTTTAGAAATGTGGCCTATTTTTCCACATGTGTTACATTTCCATTTCAAAGCATAGCAATTCTTCGCAAGATGCTTCTGCTTAGCGCCGCAATGTATGCATATGTAATTCGGCTGTAATTTTTCTGTCGTGAAAAACGATGAAGCTGAATCCTCACGAATAATACCGTGAGGATCGGAACTTAACTGTTCGATGGGTTTTGCATGTTCAGCACACTCGTTGAACGGTTTTCGATCACACATCTTTAGAACTACACTGAGAATTTGCAATGAACGTAGACCAGCAACGAAAGCATCTCAAGAGACGATCACGACAGCAATTATCGTAGTTGCACGCGGATGCTAAGTCATTAAACGTTTTAGCATAACTTTCTATGGATTCATTAACACCTTGTTTTTTGTTTAGAAATGTAACAGACGCGCCGACAATCGATTTCTTGATTTCAAATTGCTGTATTAAAATTTCTTCTAGTTCATCATCCGTAGCATCAGCGAGTAACGTAGGTTTATTTTTTCGTTGTAGATCAGTAATGATGTTTACAGGCAAAGCTTTAACTAAAATACTAGCTTTCTTACTAGCTTCTAGTGTCTATTCTGAGGTTTGAAATTTTTTGTGGAAGTTTTTATGCTCAACACTGTCGAAAGCTTTTGAGAGATCAAGCAATAATAGGAGAGTTAATTTTTTTTTGTCCATATCATTGTAAATTTTTTCTGTTATGTTTTAAGCAGGGCGTCTTGAGTACTGGTGTTTCTTCTGTGAGCATATTGATTGCGGTGAACTAGATGTGACTCGTCAAGTAAGACGAGAGCTGGTTTGTTATCAATTTTTCTAATATTTTTGACATAACAGGCAAGAGACTGATTGGTCTGAAGTTTGACGCTATATCGATATCACCAGAATAATGGAATGGCCTTATAATGGAGAGTTTCCATTGATCGGGAAACTTGTTTGTGGCTATAGATGTGTTTATTATCAAACAAATCGAGGGTGCTGTGACGGGGAAGCTGTCTTTTATATGTTGGGGGCTAATGCCATTATGTCCTGTCACTTTAGTATTTTTTGGTAGGCATAAGATTTTTCGTATCTCTGTTGCGCTAACCGGCTTTGGTCTCCATTTGTTTCTAGTATTTGGGGATGAAACATCGCTCAGATTTGCACCTGTAGATGTGTCTGAAACTGTCCTAGACACTTCATTGAAAACATTTTCGCCAACTTTTGGGAAGAAAGTGTTAAAGTCATTCACTGTTTTTGAGGGGTTGTCAAAAGTGTTTTTGCAGTCTGATTTTTTATGCTGAGCAACTTCTCTGATGATTTCCCAAGTCCTTTTTTGTTTTTTGTTTTTTGCCGCCAACAGTTCTTTGTGGAAGTAGTCTCGTTTAGCTTCCTTAACTGTTCTTCGTATGATCTTCTCATGATCTTTATATGGCTTTTCAAGCTTACTGTGTAATTTGTTCAGTTTGTACTCACGCTGCAAATTTCTTTTAGTTTTGCTCAACTCTTCTATCTCGCCTGTTCTCCATTTAGAAATTCTTGGCTCACCTTTCTTCGTAGAGAAAGTTGCGCATTTGTTAAGGGCTGATACGAAATTTTAATTGAAAAGTGAAACTTGTAGATTAACATCATCGATGTTTTCCATGCCTTGCAATTCACTCCATCTGTCGAATAGCTTTTCTTGAAATATTTGAGGAGAGTAGTGGTTTTTCATGCGATATGTAATGTAACGAAATTTCTGCTTCTCTTTTGCAATATTGATTAGACATTCTGCCGAATGGTGATCAGAAACCGACGGTCAGATCTCTGGGCTGAGTACTGCTTGGGAATTGTTTGCAATTGCTAGGTCAAGAAGAGTTTTGGAAGTGTTAGTAATGCGCGTTAGTTCTCGAACCATTTGTGAAAGATTAAGTCTGTGCAGCACCTTGTTCAGCTGATTGTCTTTATTTGTCAGTATGGGGCCGGCAAGCCCCCGACAATTTTCGCACACCCCGGCTTCGGCCTCGGCAGAATAGTGCCCTAAACCGGGGTTTGGTCCGGGGTTTTTAGTATTTTACTACTGCGCCTGGCTAGCCGTACGTGAAAAATTCACGTGTTTTTTAATCAAATTTAAAACGATTTCTCAAGAGATTTGCAATTTCATCGCAATCCTGAAGAACATGCAGTCACTAAGAAGAAAAAGCAGTATCTATGCTACCATCCAGTGTAATTATAATCCAGTGCGCAGTTATTGACATGAAAGAATCTCGACTTGGAGAGGTCCAAATATCAGTAGTTATTGAGAAGACGCTATTTTCGTTAACTTGCTTTTGTATTTCCCCTGAAATGGCAAACTGAATTTGGATACTGAGGTTCGAAATTAGTCTTGTTCTCATTACCTTCTCTGATGGCACTTGAAACTTCTTATTCAAAAAACCCTACAAAATTAAAAAAGGTTTCCTTTTCCACAGGGTCGTGAGGATTGAACGCGTCACAAAGCCTGTAAATTAACAATTTCTCTCCATGTATTTGGTCAGTATTATTTAGCTCCCAGCTTTTGGATTGAGTAAATGTTTCTTTTAAAACTAAGCTGTTTGCCAGTAGACGAAGACGACGTGCTACAATCGGCAATTTTTCCACTGCTGCATCCTAAACTGTTTTTTTTTGTTTTCAATACATAGATATTTAATTTTTCTTCATGTTCGTTTTGTTTCTATTTTTCAATTCTTTTTCTTTGTTTGGTTTTTCTTTAGCTTCCAGGAATTGATCATTTTGTGTCGATTTTAGATGGCCCCATGAAGATTTAGTTGAAAAAGTTTTCTGAGATACACCAGCCGCTCCTCGTCGTATATTTGTTTCATAAATGGTGCACACTGCAATTTCTACACTCTTTACCGATATATAAAAGTAATCCAATACTGCTGATGCACTTCTTTTAGTCATTATACCGGGCGTCCCACGAAAATGTCCCTGAATTTTCGATTGATTAAATCTCCGCTTTAAATTAACATATTTTTATCGTCTTTTTTCACAATGTAGTTAATTTTGTTTTCTTTTCGAATAATTTATGTTTTTGAAAATCGTTTAATAACCACTTTACATTGATCGATTTACTGAAAGGGGTAGAAAAATTAAGTGTTCACAGGAAAAGTTTTTAAAAGAATAATGACATTCTCCCCAATTTTGTCCTTTTCAAAAAAACGAACAAACAAAAATTTAAAATAGTAACAAATAATTACCTCGAATAAAGTTTAAATAAATAAAGTAATTTAGTATCCTTCGACATACCCACCATTTCTCTCGAGGCAAGTATTACTTCTAGCCACCATTAAAAGAAGAGTTTTGCAGATTATTTCACCGTTTTCTTTTAGTTCTTGAAACGCTTCTTCAATTCGTTGTCGAAGAATTATTAATGATGAAGGTGTTTTGAAAACGCGTTCCACTACAGTAGGTATTGAGAAATGAAGAAGAACACCAGTGTTGCTTTTAAAACTTTCCCTTTGAACAATTAGTTTTTCGTCTCTTTCAGTAAATCGATCACTTTTCTAATTTTTCAGCTTTACGAAACAGTTGAAGTTCATCACGTGATAAATTACGAAGAAATTCCCTCAACATTTTTTTTATTGGAAGACTGTCAATCGTTAAAATGCACTACTTATGAAGTCTATAAAACGCAACATTTCGATACACAAACATCATCATCAGGCTGAAAATATCCAGAAAAATTTATCAGTCACATTGGCAAAATGCAAATCTAATTCTTGAGCTATATGAAACTAGTATGAAAGATGAAATCACAGCACAAAAATATTTTATAAATGACTAGATATTAAGTTTGCACGACAAAAATATGCATACACGAGATAAGGTACAGAAATAGTATTGTACACTATAGATGTTCATTGAACAAGCGATAGGGGAATAACCGGACGAGCAGTTGCTTCAGGCTTCTAAGCTGCGGTTTTAGTAGATAATTTTAGAGCAAAAAAATTATTTGTGTTTTCGTTGAGAACAGGTTAAAGTTTATGGATGTGTAACGCTTCTATATTTTGAATATGCCCTTTTTTAGTCATGTTTAATAAGATTTTTGTGTTAGGGTATAGACCTTCATTTGATGGTTTGCAATTATGGTCAATGCGGAAATGGTTGAAAATAGAACCTTGATATTTATGGGCGGTTAATCTTTGCCTCAGGGTCATCCTGGTCAAGCCAATGTAACATTTATTAAGAGACTTGCATTCTCTTCTGTCACACTTAAAATGGTAAATTACATTGGACCTGTCCAGATCAATAACCTTGAATGCTGACATATTATTTTTCACAAAGAAGTCACTGATTTTGCCATTTCCGTTTTGACCATAATTGCAAACCATCAAGCTATACCCTAACACCAAAATCTTATATAAAATGACTAAAAAAGAGCTATTCAAATAATAGAAGCGTTACATCTCCATAAACTTAAACCGGTTCTCAACAAAAACACAAATAACTTTTTTGCTCTAAAATTATTTACTAAAACCGCAGCCTAGAAGTCTGAAGCAACTGTTCGTCCGGTCATTTCGCCCCTATAGATCGCTTGTCCAATGAGCATCTATAGTGTGCAATACTGTACCTGATCTCGTGTATACATATTTTTGTTGTGCAAACTTTTTATCTAGTCATTTATAAAACATTTTTGTGTCGTGATTTCATTTTTCAAACAAGTCTCATATGGCTTAAGAATCAGATTTGCATTTTACCAATGTGACTGATCAATTTTTCTGTACATTTTCAGCATGATGATGATGTTTGTACATCGAAACGTTGCCGTTTATAGACTTCATAGCTAGTTCATTTTAACGATTGACAGTCTTCCAATAAAAAAATGTTTAGTGATTTTCTTCGTAATTTATCACCTGATGAACTTCAACTAAATCCATCACTATAAAGCGGTTATTAAACGATTTTCAAAAACTTAAATAATTCGAAAAAGAAACAAAATTTACTACATTGTGAAAAAAGACAATTCAAATGTTAATTTAAAGCGGAGATAGAATCAGTTAAAAAGTCGGGGACATTTTTGTGGGACTCCTGGTATATTTAATTACTATAATTGTTTATGTATTAATTATTTCAACAAGCACTGCAACTGCAAGTTTACAAAACTTTAGTGACTTGACACAAATACACACCCAACCGCAACCGTAATTCAACATGCATTGAGCCACTAACCGGCGTTATGCATTACGTCGTCGTGACACGTACTGACACGGTCTCAACCCCGGCCCCGGCCGCACCCACGTCAAGTTCGCACATTCTGAGTGTGCGTACTCTAGTCCGTGTACGTGTACGGCTCGTCACCACTACCCAGAATAACTACCATGCGCATTTCAACAGCTGCCACATGTCGCTGTGTGACTTAACTCTAGTGCGAACATTTATTATTCTATTGCTCTGC
>JACJUY010011750.1:2731-18600 GCA_014220935.1 Platorchestia sp. MABIK | reverse complement strand
CAATATTGTTATATTATTAGATATATTAGTGAATAATTGTATTAAAACACCCATGTAGGGCTTATAAAGGTTTTATTTCAATATAATTTTAAAAGTATCGGTATCGGTAGTAGTATCGGTCAAAGTATCGATATTTCCAAGTATCGGAGTATCGGTATTTGTATCGGCCAAAAATGGGTATCGGTATCGGCCAAAAAAATGGTATCGGTACATCACTAAAAATATGACATAGAAACATTGCGACATGTAGCAAGAGCCAAGGAGGAGGTGTAACATGATAAAATGCCACTTCCCCCTCCCCTTCTCCCCATTCTTCATACCCCCGTAGCGGGCGAACGTAAGAAACTTCATTTTTTCACAGGATGTACGTGACCTCTTTTCCTTTGATAGCAGCTAAAATATATTTCTCCTCCCCATATCCCATTCTCTGGGGGAACGCTCCCCTTAAATAACCGATGCTGACGTTTAATTTTCTGTGAAAAAGACCAGAACTAGGGTAACTATACCCAAATATTTTTCGTTTGTGATATCATCAAACTCATGTACCTCAAAGAGTTCATGTAAGTCAGAAATGTCATCGGATGGCACTAAAGTCTGACTTTGAGAAAACAAGTCATCATGGCATGTCTTTTCCATTATGATATTGCAGTTCCTAGGTGACTCATGCAGAAATAAAGATAGTGCTCATAAAGTTGGTGTTAGAGATGACAAATCTGGAGTGGAACTGTAATGGTGACTTGAGTTTGATAACTTAGATTGTAACTTGGTCACATTAAATGCTTAGTTATGAGGTACACAAACCAGCTGTGAAGCCTGTTTAATGGTCAAACCGTTGCAGTCAGCAGAATGAGTGTGTGAGTTGTGACCAAATGAGTGTTGAACTCCGGTGCTAGTTATAAGCAGGCTCAAAATCCCAGTAGCAACTCAAGTCTCAACTGCTGTTATTCTATACAACCTAACCTAACCTACCAATACACGCAATATTCATTCCGACTCTGAATCTGTTGGATTAATACACCAAAAATTGTGAAATTGGTGAAGCTTGTATTACAGATCGCTCATTGCACACTTTCGGCTGGTGGATGTTACACACAGACATACTGACGCGGCTCTTATTATGGTATAGAATAAAGGACCAGCATTTACCCGCTCCCAACAAGTTCGTCGCTCGATTCCCTCAAATCAAATCTAGTTGTCGGGTTTTCAAATAATTTATGCTGACGGGCCATGTGGCAGTGTGTACCATTGACACATAAGTGTAGTGTAAATTCTACATGATTTTGATAGTTGAATTACTCAATTTTTTGTAGTTTTTGCTGAATTTACCCGTTTTTTGTCCTAAATTTGCAGATGAGCTACGACGGGAAGTATGGCCCCGCTTGTTGTTGGTGCACGAGTCCAAGCCACCTCCATTGCTCACTCTCCAGCAGGCCCAGCTCCATCCTTCATACTCTCAGGTGCCTGCCTCTTTGTCTGTTACAGAGCTCTAATTCCTTGTTTTCTTGTGCATTCTGTCACAGGTATAAATTTGTGAACAAAGTTGTGGCAGGGCTGTAGGCATCTGCTGGAAAATTTTACCTCTTGGTAAATATTTACCTAACTAGATACCAGTGAGTTGTGTGTTAGGGTACCTGCACACCAAAAGATTTTAAGCAAGAAAGCAAGCAAGCTTGAATTGATTAACATGGATTCCTATAGGAGTGCACCCACTGCAAGCCAGCAAGTGAGCGAGCGAGAAAGACTGAAGATTGGCTGAAGCGAGAAAGCGACTTCAAGATGGTTTCACGCTCGAAAGCTGCAGCGGGAAGCCTCTGGCTGCTCTGGCAGTGTGCAGTGAGATGTTGACGAGGGAGGTGTGCTGCTCAATTCTTTCAGCATAGACTGAACTCCTTATATCCGAAGTTTATACTGTACTGTGCCTTTTGAACTCAAAAGATCCAAAGCACAGTGACAGATTAAATGTTTTAAAGCAATGGGATGAAGTAGGAATGAAATTCAACGATACAAACACATGCTTGTACCGCTCTTTTGTGTTGTAGACCTCTCTCCATGACATTTAAGAGCCAACTGTCTATCTTTTGGTGTGTAATAGATCTCGCTTGACATCTTTCTTTCTCACTTGCTTTCAGTCTTTGGTGTGCAGGCACCCTTACGATTTCTTATACAAATTTGTAACTGATCCCCAGTATCTGAACGTATGTATTCAAGTGTTTACTGTGCAACACTAACAATTTCGATTCAATGTCTCCTTTAGTTTTTCTTTCATTATGAGTGCAGAAAAATGCACAAATGGTTAAAATTATTTTCATCACTAGGAGTTTGATGTTAAGGGTGTGCAGAAATTCTTGAGGGCAGAGATGTTTAGAAAACTGAAAGAATTTTCATAACCCAAAGTATAACTTATCTCTTTCCTAACATGGGCAAGTTTGGAAACTTTCATGTGAAATGCTTTGTGGGTAATGCTCACACTTCGGTGTACAAAGCGTACTGTCTATATTATTAATGAGGTAGAATTTTGAAGCTGTTGTACACCTTGAAAAAGAGTTATGATGTTTGTGTTGCCCCATAAACTTTCATTGTGTGAAAAGAATGCTGTGAACAATAGTAGGTAAACGATTTGTTAGCATTTGCCCGTTCATTGTTGACATTTTTACCCCTCAGGGGGATACAACTATTGTATCTATGGGAATTGGCACTCCCAGGGAGAAAATGTGTGAGGTCCTGAGCTGAGAGTTAGGTAGGTCTTCTTTGTGTTGAAATGAAATATTTTTGCTATGTTAAGGACCACCTTTTTTGGTTCACTGCTATCCTGTTTTTCAGCACCTACTACTTTCTTCTTCAACTTTTATCTTGTTTCATGAACTTATTTCCCAACTTACTGTTTCTATGCCCCTTCTGCATTCCCTAATATCCATACTAAATGGTGCCTTCCTCCTTCCTCTCTTTGATACACTTTTTTTTTGTAGCGGTTAGGGAGGCTTAAACTAACCTATAATCTAATCTGTTGACATTTTTATGCTTAAGTAATACCTATTTTCTAACTACCTGGTTACTTTTTTGTGGACACATAAATGATGATGTTAACATCTTGGACTATTGCATACACCACTTATTTTTACTAGGTTCTTGTGATTTAATTATGAGATTTCTAGTTGGAAAATATTTTAGTCAAAAGACCTTTGTTCACCTTAGGATATGTATTTTTGTGAGTCTTGCCCTGGTGTGCCTTGTATTGATTAAACTATACTGGAGTGCTATGAACAAAACCTCGTCTGCTATTTATGATCTCCATACTGTGCAGTAACCTTAGTGCTCATGTCTATGTGTATTGGCAAAGTAAATCATTACTAATACATTTCCAAGATGCTTCCGTTTACGGCCTTGAATGCGGCAGCAGTGAGTTGAGTCCATTGTGTAACGTCACTGTGCGGTCAGGTTGTGATGGATGTTGAGCGCACCCTAAAGCGGTTCCCTCCTGACATCAGCCCCGAAAGGCGGCGCTCGCTCATGGATGAGCTCATCAGGGTCATCATGACGGTGCTGCAGCGTAACACACACTTTCACTATTATCAGGTTAGCGCTCTTCGAGGGATTATTAAATTCTTCATATAATCACTGCAGTTATATGAGGTGATATTAGCTGTAATTATTCAGAGGATTCCAGGTGTCATTTGTTGGATGAGAAATCACATGTGCCTGTACACCAGTTGATTTGTGTTTTTTCTATTTGTGCCCACTGCGTTTGGGTACTGAAGAGTTGGGCCCTTTTGTTGACTGACATAAATTGTGCAAGGTTCAGAAAGATGCTAGTTATGTCTTTATGCAGTTTACCATTTTAATTTTGTTGTAATACGAAAAGCTAAAGTATCGTTTTGTACATTATTTGAACAGGAACAAACTGTAGGACACATTCATTGTAGTCCTGTTCATTCATCTCTTGGGGGGGATATAACTTATTATGGGAATCGTGATCTCAGGAGGAAGATCCGAGTTACCAAGCCTAAGGTGAGGTTAAAATAGAAAGTTTTTCATATTGTTATGAACCATTTATTTGGTTCACTGCAATCATTTTATCAGCCTCTATTACTTCCTCCTTCAACCTTTATCTTGTTTCATGAGCTTCTTTCAAACCTGTGTGTCTATGTGCAGGGTGTGGGATCACACTTTGTATAGTTCATAGAATACGTCATTTCTTTAATTCCAAATTGAATATTGCCTTCCTCCTTTCTCTATCGGGAAAATACCTTTGTTGTAGTGAGGGATGTTTAAACCTGATGCAGTCTAGTTTACATCCTGAGTAAGTGATCACTGTCAGTGTGGAAACTCCGATCAACTATGTGGAACAATGTGCGAGGTAATTTTTGACCTTTGATCACCTTCCCTTCTCTGAAAATGTTGCAACACATTCATGACTAAGTAAAATTTTTCTTCCAGTTCATCACGCATTAAATGACGAAGAAAATTGCTTATCTTATTTACTAAAACCCTCAATCTTTTAGTTATCAGTAAATATGATAAATATGATTGAATGTCATAGTAAATAATAGAAATTTTCTTTGCCTTCTAATGAGTGATGATCTGCAAAAATTTGGTGAGATTGAGAAGTTAGAAAAGAGGCTAGGTAAGATATTGTTGGCCAGGGCTACCACGACGTAGGCATCACGTTCCTGCTGGTGTGCGGGGAGCTGACGGCCGTGCAGCTGCTGGAGGAGCTGTCGCTGACGCACCTGCGCGAGTTCCTGCAGCCGACCATGGAGCGCACGCAGCGCTGGCTCTCCTACATCTACCCAATGATCGCCGCCGAGAGCCCTGCTCTCTATGCGCACATGGACCAGTGAGTGACTCGCATAGGGGTTTAACTCGGGGCTCATGTCGTGCGGTGAAAGTCTAGTTTTAGACTGGACTTGGGCCGCACTAGTAATTACGTTTGGTCAGTATGGTTGTGTAAAAGACAAGAAGTAAATTATGCTATTTATTGTATGCATCTCACAAATTATACTTTCTATTGTTTTCAATCTGCTTACACGGGTTATTTGGTGCATTAATTTTGAAAGATACAAATCTAGCTCTCAGCACATGAGCATTCACAGGTTCACCAAGGTTCATAGCAGCAACTGCTTTTTACAATGTTGGATTTTTAAATTACAGTTCAAATGCGCACAAGTAATTAGCATGCGAGTAATTTGCCACATTTAAAATTTCTTGGTGAAACATAAATATGAATAGATACTTTGCCCTAATGTTCTGGTTGTCTTTATTTTATAGCAGACACAACGTTTACTTTTCCGTGCTTCTTTTTGGTGCAGCTATCCGTTTTTTTTTCACTCAGTACAATCTTCTTCCGATTCTTTCTTTATATTATTTTCCAAGTTTCAATATGCAGGGTGGAAGGACGCAGCTTTATCATAGATTCCTTGTCCCTTTGAATTATTAAATAGCGTTTTACTCCTTCCTCTCTTGGAAACACCTTTGTTGCGTTCAAGGAGATTTAAATTAACTTCTCTAATCCATTTTAACTAGATGCTGATTGTTCATTATAATCATAGTAGGGTTTGCATTTCTGGGACATAATGAAAATCCCGGGATTTCGTAATATTTTTATATTTATGCCATTGTAATTTGTTGCCCATGCCCATTACAGTATTTGACGATTTAGGGAGCGAAAAACCTTTTTTTGAGAAGGATTCTCGAATGAATTCACTCTTTGTAACTGTATTTACTGACACGCCATCAACTGCTACAAGCTTGGTCGCTTGTTCTTTTAGAGTACTTTGATGCACATTTACAAAACTTGTATTTTTGTTTGTTTAGATTTAGTGCTTTCACTACTGCTTTCCTTTGCATGAGGGCACTTTGTTCTAATACGAATTCTGCCTTCTGAGCTACTAGTAGACGCAACTGGGTCTACAGTTTCAGGCTTCACTACGTTGTGTTTGCTCTTTATGTGACATAACAAACCACTGGTAGACCAGCCTTTGCAAAATAAACTTTTGCCCGCACTTTATACACTTCGCACTTTCTCCATGCAGTTGCATCTTTAACATAGTATCGCCCACACAAAGGCTTTAGTTTCTACAACATCGGCCGTTGCCATCGTATCTATTATAGTTTATTCTTTTCTACCTGTAAAATCAAACTACAAAATATATTCTGATGCAATAATTGAACTCTATTATGAGATAGTGTAGACTACACTGTGTAGTGATGTAAATTACAATAAAATTAGAACTCTACAGTCCTCTTGAGCACTCTAATTGATTAATCATATTAAACAGCATGATTTCAAGTTATTTTCACATTCACACCTAAAATAAATAATATATATACTATTTAGAATCCCGGGAGTTCCCTGGAAAAAGGAATTCCGAGAACGGGAAATTTCAGCCCCAAATCATCCTGGATCTTTTAATGCAAACCCTAAATCATAGTAACTATTGAGGTGCATCTTCCAGTGCATCAGGTCGTGTGTGGCGTAAAGTGTAAACTCTGTTGGAGTAATGGCAACCTACTGATTGTACCGCATTGTCATCAGGGCTGGAGTAGGCACGATGTTCTGCCTGCCGTGGCTGATCACGTGGTACGCACACTCGCTGTCTCAGTACAGACATGTGGTCCGCCTTTACGACTTCCTTCTGGCTTCGCCTCCCCTCATGCCAATGTACGTGGCCGGTGTCATTCTGCTGCAGAGGGAACAGCAGTTGCTTGCGGTGCCATGTGACATGCCCATGCTGCACCAAGCGCTTTCCTCAGTGAGTCTTTTGCTTAGTTGATACCTTGCCAAATTCAGTCTTCATTTATGCAAGAACAACGTAACAGTGCGTTTTGATGGTGGCTGTGTTAGCATTTTTATGAATAAAAAGAGGATGGAAGCACTAACAAAGCGCTATAGTGAAGTTCTTCAGAGGAAAGTATATCGAGTATTCACGCTAAGGAGTAGTGAAATGAGACAGATCTCTTGCCCGCTCAAATTGTAAGTTTAAAATTTACAAATTTTTTCTGTTTTCTGGGAGTGTTGGAAAAATATGATAAAAAAATATAAAATATAAACCCAAGTGGAAAAATATAAATTTCAGAACAGTCAAACTTAAGAAGAACGGGAAATTATTTTACGTGTATGTACACAAATTTTTGATATTTCGTTTGGCTCAGCTATTTTACGTACTTGAATGTTACAGCTCTGTGGAACCTCATCATTTACTAACAGTATAATCCAGCTGCATCTGCCTAGGTGTCTGTTAGAAGTTTGTTGTGAATGACCTCATCCATCACCTTCCCAGCAAAAACTAAATAAAGAAATTTTCTAGTGAAGTCGCCGAACTAGAAGAACTTGAGATGTACGAAAGCATCATTTCGATATTTGATGCTGCAGTACTGCCTTGGTATGTAGTTAAATAATGTCGTAACAAAACTTAGTCTTTTCTCTTTTCATTGATTCTTCTTGAGGCATAATTAGGAGACGTGATTCTGCTAGTCTGACTACTTCATCCGTGATGTTTAGGTGGGTGGAGGTGTACCCATCGAGCTAACACAAAGGCCATATATTATGAGTTAGTGCCTAGTCTTGTTGATTAACGTTTGGGCCGCCAAACCCGTAAAAATTAACTTCGAAAAAAATTTCCCTCTACTAATAGGACGTTGATTTCTTGAAACAAATACCCACCTACATCGGTCATAAGCTATTGTATTTTTTATTCTCCTCCTTGCTGTAGCAGTGATGATTATTTTAGGAAGCATCTCATGGTTAGATTGGGTGAGCGCCAACCTCCCCAACCACAGCAAAGGTATCCCGCAGAGAGGATGGAAAAGGCACAAATTATGGAGTTAAGGGAATGAAAAATCTACAGTGGCCGCAAAATAATACAACACATTTGAAGTTCATCATGTGATAAATTGCGTAGAAATTCACTCAACATTTCTTTACTGGAACACTGTCAATAGTTAAAATGTCCTACCTATGAGGTCTATAAAACGCAACGTTTCGATGTTCAAACATCATCATCAGGCTGGAAATATACAGAAAATTGATCAGTTACATCGGTAAAATGCAAATCTAATTCTTAAGCTATATAAGACAAGAATGGAAGTTGAAATCACAGCACAAAAATATTTTATAAATGACTAGATATAAAGTTTGTACAACAAAAGTACGTATACACGAGATCAGGTACAGTAACGGTATTGCACACTATGGATGCTCATTGGACAAGCGATAGGGGCGAAATGACCGAACGATCAGCTGCCTCGGACTACCAAGCTGCGGTTTTAGAAAATAATTTTAGAGCAAAAAAGTCATTCGTGTTTTCGTTGAGAACAGGCTCAAGTTTATGGATGTGTGACGCTTCTATAATTTGAATGTGCTCTTATTTAGTTACGTTATATAAGATTTTTGTGTTAGGGTATGGATCTTCATTTGATGGTTTGCAACTGTGGTCAAGGCGAAAATGGTTGAAAATAAAACCTTGGTATTTATGGCCGGTTAATCTTTGCCTCAGGGTCATCCTGGTCAAGCCAATGTAACATTTATTAAGAGACTTACATTCTCTTCAGTTTCACTTAAATTGGTAAATTACACCGGCTCTGTCCATATCAATAACCCTGGATGCAAACATACTATTTTTCACTAAGAGGTCACTAATTTTGCGGTTTTTGTAATATACACAGACTTTAATTGACGTATCCGGATCTGCTGGCTTAACAAAAGATTTAACACAATGTTCTTGAAGACTCGTTCATCAATTTTGTAATTCTTGTGCATTTGGTTTTCATAATAGATCCTAACATTGCGAGAATTCAGCTCAGGATTATTTTTTTTTGTCCAAGGTTCGGTTTAAGAAATTACCAATACTTCTATCAATGAGAGTATCAGGAAAATTGTTATTAACCATTAACCGCTTCACTCGAAGCATTTCTGAATGAAAACTTGACCAGCTGCTTCACACCTCATAAGCTCTATTTATTGAAGTATGTATAACACCCTCTTTGTACATTTGCGGAGCATCACAATCATAATTTACAGTTTCCCCTGCATGAGATTGCTTGACGTAAACTGATCTCTGAAAAGTACCATGAGACGCTTCAATCAAAGCATCTAAAAATGGAATTATAGCGCCTTATATTCCACAGAAATATATGATTCGATCATCTGATGAATAAGTTGCCTTGTTGCGAAGTAAAGCCCCAAGTGGCATCATAGCTTCATTAGACGTTGAATCTTTGTTTACAAATGTACCCGTTGCAGAAACCATTGAGATTATTTTAGATTGCGTATATAATAATGATGACCTTTCTCCACCTAACTTGCTTCCTCGTCATATCTTGAAGGAACTCCTTACAATGTGCACGACTGAAGCCCCTTTTCGGCATATTGATGGTAGATTGTTCCGTCTGGTGGATGGCGTTGCTATGGGTTCCCCGTTAGGGCCCACATTTGCCAACTTCTACATGTCGTACGTGGAAAATCTCGTTATGAACACTTTGCCTACTAAGCCGTTATTGTACTGTAGATACGTAGATATTTTTGTTGAAGTAGATAGCCTGGCGCAGTTGGAGATGTTAAGAAATCTGATGTCAGAAAAATCGGTGTTGAATTTTACGTTTGAGTTGGGCGTGCACGGTAAGGTGCCATTTTTAGATGTTTCGATTGAAGCGTCTCATGGTACTTTTCAGAGATCAGTTTACGTCAAGCAATCTCATGCAGGGGAAACTGTAAATTATTATTGTGGTGCTCCGCAAATGTACAAAGAGGGTGTTATACATACTTCAATAAATAGAGCTTATAAAGTGTGTAGCAGCTGGTCAAGTTTTCATTCAGAAATGCTTCGAGTTAAGCGGTGGCTGGTTAACAACAATTTTCCTAATACTCTCATTGATAGAACTATTGGTAATTTCTTAAACCGAACCTTGGACAATAAAAATAATCCTGAGCTGAATTCTCGCAATGTTAGGATCTTTTATGAAAACCAAATGCACAAGAATTACAAAATTGATGAACGAGTCTTCAAGAACATTGTTAAATCTTTTGTTAAGCCAGCAGATCCGGATACGTCAATTAAAGTCTGTGTATATTATAAAGACCGCAAAATTAGTGACCTTAGTATAAAAATAATATGTCTGCATCCAGGGTTATTGATCTGGACAGAGCCGGTGTAATTTACCAATTTAAGTGTGACAGAAGAGAATGTAAGTCACTTAATAAATGTTTCATTGGCTTGACCAGGATGACCCTGAGGCAAAGATTAACCGCCCATATATACCAAGGTTCTATTTTCAACCATTTTCGCCTTGACCACAGTTGCAAACCATCAAATGAAGATCCATACCCTAACACAAAAATCTTATATAACGTAACTAAATAAGAGCACATTCAAATTATAGAAGCGTTACACATCCATAAACTTGAGCCTGTTCTCAACGAAAACACGAATGACTTTTTTGCTCTAAAATTATTTTCTAAAACCGCAGCTTGGTAGTCCGAGGCAGCTGATCGTTCCGTCATTTCGCCCCTATCGCTTGTCCAATGAGCATCCATAGTGTGCAATACCGTTACTGTACCTGATCTCGTGTATAGATACTTTTGTTGTACAAACTTTATATCTAGTCATTTATAAAATATATTTGTGCTGTGATTTCAACTTCCATTCTAGTCTCATATAGCTTAAGAATTGAATTTGCATTTTACCAATGTGACTGATCAATTTTCTGTATATTTCCAGCCTGATGATGATGTTTGAACATCGAAACGTTGCGTTTTATAGACTTCATAGGTAGGACATTTTAACTATTGACAGTGTTCCAGTAAAGAAATGTTGAGTGAATTTCTTCGCAATTTATCACGTGATGAACTTCCACTGTCTCGTAAAGTTGAGAAATTAGAAAAGAAAACAACACATTGATTAAATCGTCAGATTTCACGTTTCTAGACGTACAATTCCGAAAATTGGACTATATATAAACAATAGGATAAAAAAGTTAACAATACATCTAAAACTCACAAATATTCAATAGTAAAAAATATATACGAATGTGTGTAATGAATACGTGAACAAAAGTTTACATCACATTTCAAGAAATACACACATAAATACCGCGTTGCAGATCCGTGATTATTTATTATGGCTTCGAGACGTTTGGAGTAGTTCACTACCAGCCTTTTACACGTTTCGGGTGTAATCTTATTCCATTCTTCAATGCAAATTTCTTTAAGTTGAGTAATGTTATAGGGACCTCTCTTCTGAATCTTCAATTTCAATTTCCTCCCCAAGTTTTCGATCGGATTCATGTCCAGGGATTGACTTGGCCATTCTAAAATGTTTATCTTTTCTATCCTCAACCATTCCTTGGTTTCGTTAACAGTATGCTTTGGATCGTTGTCTTGTTGGAAGGTCCATCCACGTTTCAATTTTAAGTAACGAGCTGAAGGTAGGAGTTGCTCTTCCAATATTTCACGATATTTCCTGCCATTCATGGTTTCTTCAATGATATGAAGTTTATCTACCCCTGGTGAGCTGAAACATCCCCACTCCATGGTTTAGCCACCTCCAAACTTAACTGTGGAAATGGTGCACTAAGGTTTATACTCTTCATTTTGTTGCTTCCAAACATGGTTTGTGCTGTTTCTGCCAAATAGTTCGATTTTGGTTTCATCTGACCACAGTACTGAGTTCCAAAACGCTGCTGGCTTGTTCAAATTGTCGTTGGCGTACTTCAGCCTGGCTTTGACGTGGCGTTTCTGGAGAAGAGGTGACCTACGAGGGGTGCGGGAGCGAAGACATTCACGGCGTAGTGCCCTGCTGATCGTGTGTTTGCTGGCTTCAATCCCAGATGCCTTGAGATCATCCTTCAATTCTCCACGAGTAATTTGAAGCTTGTGCACTACTGTTCGGACCAATTTTTGAACAGTAGTGCACAAGCTTCAAATTACTCGTGAAGAATTGAGATCATCCACGAGTAATTTGAAGCTTGTGCACTACAGTTCGGACCAATTTTTGAACAGTACGGTCATTTATCTTCCGTGGACCGAGATTTTAGGAACACACAGTTATGCACATATCTTCCGATATCCAAAACCTTCATTATGAAGCTCCACAATGCGTTCGCGAAGGTCTTGGCTGATGTCCTTATTCTTACTCATGCTCACGACCTTTCAGAACAAGAGCTGCAGTACTAATGACACGTTGTTGGAGATGAATGCTGACGATAGTTCAGTTGTCAAATTGAAAATATTGGAACATTTTGAGAATAATCCTACAATAATTTTAATGTATAATATCGAGAGAAAAGTCGGGTATTGTACTTTTGTTCACGTAATCATTGTACATGTTCCTATAAATTTTTGCTATGAAATATTCATGGGTTTTAGAGATATAATTAATCTTTTTATACTAATGTGCACAAATAGTTCAATATTAGTAATTGTATGTGGTTTAGAAATGTGTAATCTGGCGATTTAATCAACGTGTTGTATTATTTTACCCCCACTGCATGCACTCGGTGTATATCCATACAAGATCCCATGTGCATGGAAACCAGTTACGAAGTAAATTTATGACACAGTTTATAAGTTACAGTAGAGAGTAGTAGGTGCGGAAAAACAGGACATTTGTGAACCAAAAAGAAAACAAAACATGATCCGTAACTAAAACATATACCGTTTCAGCAAATGAAAGGCTAACATAACTTTACGCTTGGGACCTAACCTCTTTCTCCTGGGAACGCTTATTCCCATAAATACCGTTGCTTTATCCCCTTGATATGGAACATTTTATGAGAAAATATTTTCGTTCTTTAATTTGCATAAAAGGAACTGCAACTTAACCGCAGATTCCGGACGAGANTTCCATTGGAGAAAATCTTCCGGGAAGCTCGTCTGCTCTACAAACGTCGGCCTCCGTCATCCTTGTCCGACAAAGTTGATCGCTATCTCTTGCGCCAGTGAGTACTGCAATCGTCTCTTGCACTTAAATGTTACAGAACAGAATTTTTTTTTAACTTTTCATCAGAATGAAACGGCCACTAGGCGATAAACTAGAAAAAATTCATTGGGGTAACAAATTTAATTAGCAATAAACTGAATAATTGTCATTTTAGAAAGAGGACATGAGTATCCTCATGGGTGTTTCAGTACTAATGCGGTACATGTCACCGCAACTTCTAGTAATGAATAGCCAAGGGAGCACAACGCGAGTCCATTGCTCAAAAGTGTGCTCTGTAGTGTATTTACTGCATGCGATAATATTTATGCATTGAGCTATGGTAATAGTTTTATACGGTGAGAAAATCAATCAAAAATTATTCCATCTTAATATTTGCTTTGTTTTGTTTTATGATGTGTAGTTCTTAAAATTTGTTGCCATAATCTCCTAGAATGCAAACAGATGTGCATGTTTCAATAATGCAAGTCCTGGGACCCAGCTTTGGCTGCCCCATCTTCGCAATTAGTGGCCTGGCGTAGTAATTTTATTTTGAACGAGTCACTTCTGACTTCTGTCAATAACCAGTACGCTTAGTCTCTTACGAGCTGGGCCCATGGAAAACTCTCGACTATATTTTCTTGACCTGAATAACCGAACCTATCCAAACCTTATTTATCTTGCCCTGTCGTAATCCAACCAGACGCACTGTAACTTAACCACGAATTGTCAATTCAGCTATCGGCATTTGACCCATTTACGACCGTCGACCATAATTGTCAAAAAGCTTAAACTGCTTCGTATTTTTTCCCCAGTGCAAAGAGTGAAGGCGTAACGCAGTGTATTAACATAATTAATTAGAACCAGTCATAAAATCTTATAAAGTACACTGGATTCGTAAAAATATTGCGGTAATTTACGAAAATTGAAAACCTAAACCCATTCTAACTTATTTTGTCCTAACCTAATTATTCTATCGTGTTACGGATCCTTATGTTAAGTATTTGGTTCTAACCCGTCCTAAGCCAACCTGACTAAAAAAATTTTTATGCGGGACGACAGTCAATCGTTAACCATAACAAGGCTTCAAGCTGGAAAGCATTGCGCAGGTATTTACAAGCAGAATTGTAATTTTACCCACTATCGTAGCTACTAAAATTCCGACGCCTAGAAAGAGTTTTCCAATTAAATTATACGAAGAATCGAGACCGATCTTTGACTAATCTGACTGAAATGATAGTAAGGAAGCCTTATTTGGTTTTATAAAGAAATTGCATAGTACGTATCAAGAATCACGTCAGACGAATAGCTGGGATAAATAAATAAATGGTTTTTGAATACCGGTAGTTTATGAATCTTGTTGATAACCTTCATTGTGCTATTCATTCTTAAGTCGGATCCTTGTAGTCGAATTATCGAAAAAAAAGGAATGTTTGTCATAAAGTGGAAGCAGAGACTGATTTCTCGTAGTTCCCGTCAAGACGTAAAGGGTTAGGTAAGTCATTTTGTATTAATGCACGGCCACCAACCAGTTTAACCGCACTTAAGGGGGTCATCTGAGCGATACTGGTGAAAATTATAATTTTTTTTATTCTTTGCTGAAATAGTCCTTTTTTACTTCAGGCTGTTGGGTCCTAAAATATTATGGGGCTATGGGCACTAGAACTCTCCCCTAAGAGGCGTCCAAAAGGGGGACGATGGGGGTCAAAAGTCAGGAATTTTTACTCCCATTTCAAAAGAAAACGAAAATAGAAAATCCGGAGTTTTTTCTTGGTTAGAAATGTTACGAGGATTCTAAAACTGTCTAAATTCTTGTTCTAGCTTATAAACTCATAGGCTTCTATTATTTTGGAATGTCCGATGAAAATAAATAAAAAATATTTCCCATATATCTCAAACACTAAGGACAAAATCGAAAAAGTTTAGCAAAAATGTATTTCTTTTTAAAAATTACATGTACTTGGAAAATTTCAGGACAATCGGTGAACAAATTATAAATTTATTGTGTCTGCACAAAAATATTGATGAGAAATAAATGTATTTCATTTATGTAATTTATACATGTAATGTGTAATTAACAAGAGAAAGATGGAATTATGCATGCGCATTATCTGTAGATGGTAATACAACATAAACAAAGGATTCAAGTAAAAAAAGTGTATTACATCACGTTTCACCACAAAATTGATGTTTTTCGCCTGTTTCGTAGAAATAATTTTTTCCACCTAAAAATGAATATTTATAAGTCAATGAGTTTTCATGCTAGCAAAACCTAAGACAGTTTTGGAATCCTTGTAACATTTCTAACAAACTAATTGATCGATTTTTCCAATTTTTACATCTAATTTTTTTTAGCACTTATCAAAACCGAAAACTCAGTATATTTTAGTCAGTAATCGAAAATCGCATATGAAAAGAAAGCAAGAAAAAAATAGAAAATCTGGTTCTAATCTTTGTCAGAAATGTTTCAAAGATTCTAAAGCTGTTTTTGGTTTTGTTCTAGCATGGAAACTCATTAATTAACTTCTATTCTTGTGAAATGTCAGAAAATTGCATAAACTATATAAAAATATAATATTTCCCATTTCCTCAAAAACTAAGGCGAATTGAAAAATTTAACGAGTAAAATGTTTTTTCAAAATTACATACAGTGGGCAAATTTCAGAACAATCGGTTCACAAACAAAAAATCGCTAAAATGATCCCCTTAATGTTTTGATATCATTAGAGTTTTGCTAACCAGCGATGTGTTTGACCGGCAGGAAAGAGCGAGAGGAAGCCGAGCGAGCAGAGCGAGATCGTCGCGCGGCGGCACGAAAGCGCGGCGCTGGAGGCGGTCGGCCGTGGTGGATGCCGTACGCCTTGGTGAGGAGCGGCGGGGCCTGGGTGCGAACTGCAGGGGCCGTAGCCGTGGTGGCGGTTGTGCTGGGCCTGGCCTCTATTTACTTCAGGTCTGACAACA
>JACJUY010011749.1:0-24411 GCA_014220935.1 Platorchestia sp. MABIK | reverse complement strand
TCAGCTTTGGCTTCAGCTTTGGCTTCAGCTTTGGCTTTAGCTTTGGCTTTAGCTTTGGCTTTAGCTTTAGCTGTAGTTTTGGTTTTAGTTTTAGTTTTAGTTTCAGTTTTAGTTTCAGTTTCAGTTTCAGTTTTTGTTTTAGTTTTTGTTTTAGTTTTAGATTTTGTTTTTGTTTTAGTTTTAGTTATTGTTTTAGTTTAGTTTATGTTTTAGTTTTAGTTTTAGTTTTAGTTTTAGTTTTAGTTTTAGTTTTAGTTTTAGTTTTAGTTTTAGTTTTAGTTTTTGTTTTAGTTTTAGTTTTGGTTTTAGTTCTAGTTTTGGTTTTAGTTTTGGTTTTGGTTTTAGTTTTGGTTTTAGTTTTAGTTTTAGTTTTAGTTTGAGTTTTAGTTTTAGTTTTAGTTTCAGTTTTAGTTTTAGTTTTAGTTTTAGTTTTACTTTTAGTTTTACTTTTAGTTTTAGTTTCAGTTTCAGTTTCATTTTCAATTTTAGTTCAGTTTCAGTTTCAGTTCAGTTTCAGTTTCAGTTTCGATTTCAGTTCCAGTGTCAGTTTCAGTGTCAGTTCGAGTTTGAATTCGGGTGCGAGTTCATGTTTCAGTTTCATTTTCAGTTTCAGTTTCGGTTTCTTTTTCAGTTTTGGTTTCGGTTGTCGTTTCAGTTTCAGTTTTAGTTCGAGTTTGAATTCGAGTTCGAGTTTCAGTTTCAGGAAAGAGTACCCTTGTATGAATTTTTTTTTAATTGAACCATGAGCAATGAAATTTAGTAAACGGATAGGAAATGCCATTTAGAATCATTTGTCATGTGAAAAAAAATCGATTTTCCCCATAGAAAACGAGATATTCATTGAAAACGAGATTTGGGGAGAGGCTTTTCAAAATGCATCTCCTCCTACGGTTTTCAAGCTACAGTGACGATTTTGGTGTCATTGAATACAGAAATATTTGTAGATTTCAAAAACTAACTAGGCATTCTTCAAATTTCTATTATGAAATGGAAAAAAACATAAAACTTCCCATGCATGTCTACTTTCGTCAAATTTTGTACTTTATGACGTCACAACTATTGATTAAAAATTATATTGAATCGCCATGTGAGTTTTTGAAAAGCCCTTGTCATTTCGCATCCAATGATACTAAAAACATTACCGTAGCTCAAAAACTGTCAGAGAAGATGCGTTTTGAATCCCCACATTTCGACCCTCCATAATAAGGTAAACAAAGAAAAACAAATACAAACAAACAATCTCAATTTTTCTTTATTACTCTTGGTTGGCTCAGCTTAGACCTTTGAAATCATTATACAGTAATGAAAAGACATAGAAGATGACATAGAAACGTCAAGATTTGAAGAAAGTGCCAAGGAGGAGGTGTAACATGATAAAATCCTACTTCCCCCTCCCATCCCCCCCATACTTCAAACCCCCGTAGCGGGCGAACCAGTGAACGTAGGAACTTCATTTTTTCACAGGATGTACCTGACATCCTACCCTTCATATAGCAGCTAAAATCAATTATCTTAAGAAAATTTGACATTCTAGGGGTACTCTTCCCTTCAGTTTTAGTTTCAGTTTCGGTTTTCGTTTCAGTTTCAGTTTCGGTTTTAGTTTCAGTTTCAGTTTCAGTTTTAGTTCGAGTTTGAATTTGAGTTCGAGTTCGAGTTTCATTTTAAGTTTTAGTTTCAGTTTCAGTTTCAGTTCGAGTTTGAATTCGAGTTCGAGTTCTAGTTTTTTAGTTTCAGTTCCAGTTTTAGTTTCAGTTTTAGTTTATGTTTCAGTTTCAATTTCAGTTTCAGTGTCATTTTCAGTTCCAGTTCGGGTTCGAGTTCGAGTTATAGTTTCAGTTTCAGTTCGAGTTTGAATTGAAGTTCGAGTTCGAGTTCAAGTTTCAGTTTCAGTTTCAGCTTCAGTTTCAGTTTTAGTTTTAGTTTTATTTTTCGTTTCAGTTTCAGTTTCAGTTTCAGTTTCAGTTTCAGTTTCAGTTTCATTTTCAGTTTCAGTTTTATTTATAGTTTTAGTTTCAGTTCCAGTTTCAGTTTCAGTTTCAGTTTCAGTTTCAGTTTCAGTTTCAGTTTCAGTTTCATTTTCAGTTTCAGTTTTATTTATAGTTTTAGTTTCAGTTCCAGTTTCAGTTTCAGTTTCAGTTTCGATTTCAGTTGCAGTGTCAGTTTCAGTTTCAGTTCGAGTTTGAATTCGGGTGCGAGTTCAAGTTTCAGTTTCATATTTAGTTTCTGTTTCGGTTTCGGTTGTAGTTTCAGTTTCAGTTTCATTTTCAGTTTCAGGAATAGTTTTCGTTTCAGTTTCAGTTACAATTTCGATTTCAGTTTCAGTTCGAGTTTGTATTCGGGTGCGAGTTCAAGTTTCAGTTTCATATTCAGTTTCAATTTCAGTTTCAGTGTCAGTTTCAGTGTCAGTTTCAGTGTCAGTTTCAGTGTTAGTTTCAGTTTCAGTTCGGGTTCGAGTCTGAGTTCCAGTTTCAGTTTCAGTTTCAGTTTCAGTTCGAGTTTGAATTAAAGTTCGATTCCGAGTTCAAGTTTCAGTTTCAGTTACAGTTTCAGTTTTAGTTTCAGTTTCATTTTCAGTTTTAGTTTCAGTTTTAGTTTTAGTTTTAATTTTAGTTGTAGTTTCAGTTTCAGTTTCTTTTTCAGTTTCAGTTTCAGTTTTAGCTTTAGTTTCAGTTTCAGTTTCAGTTTCAGTTTCAGTTTCAGTTTCAGATTCAGTTTCAGTTTCAGTTTAAGTTTAAGTTATAGATTCAGTTTCAGTTTCAGATTCAGTTTTAGTTTCGGTTTCAGTTTCAGTTTCAGTTTCGGTTTCATATTTCGTTTCGGTTTCAGTTTCAGTTCAGCTTGTCTAAAATAAAACCTTATTATACACTTTTTTTCCGCGATTGAGGAGACTTGTCTTCGCGAGTTGTATAAAAATTTTTGAACAAAATTTCAAAATTAAAATACACTCTGGGAGGCCGCCCGATATTCACGAGCTATAAAGACCATTACAGACAGCTTCGTCGAATCGCGACGCCTGAGAGCGTCAGACCTATTTCAGCCTCAGCTGCGCACACATCGCCGTGACTCGTCAATCACATTTCAATTCGAGAGCCCATGCAACCATGATGTGCTAAGGCACCCGTCCTGCGCGGCCTTTGTCTGGTGGCCGCTGACCTCTGGAGACCTCACTTCGCCTGCTTGCCTGCACGCTGTAGCCCCAGATACAGATGTAAGTCGGGCGGCCGTTATATTCCCAATGTCTGAAGGTGGCATTCATTAGGCTAGCCTTGGCGATCCTCTGTCCGGGTTGCTAGTCAACGCGAATCGTGAAGCTGGGTTTTCGCTAATCTGTGGTAGAAGCCGGGGCCAAACGTCACTATGAAACTCTAATTTCTGAAACAAAATACTAAATCTAATCATGTACAATACTAAATCTAATCGTGTACAATACAAAATCTAATCGTGTACAATACTAAATCTAATCGTGTACAATACGAAATCTAATCGTGTACAATACGAAATCTAATCGTGTACCATGCGAAACCTAATCATGTACAATCCGATATCTAATCGTGTACAATACGAAATCTAATCGTGTGCAATACGAAATCTATTCGTGTTCAATACGAAATCTATTCGTGTTCAATACGAAATCAAATCGTGTACAATACTATAATCTATAATTCTTCCTCCAGCATTCCGTACACCTTGGGCGATCACGAGGGTCCTCCATCCGGGTCGCTTTCCCGGGATGCTCCGCTCGTGCCCTGACTGTCTCGGTCATCCACAAGACTGCCGTTCAACTTCTCTGCAATTTTGTCCTTCAAATTTGCTGAAGCTTGACTTTTGAATCCATCCGCTGGCAAAATTTATCAGAAGAAAACTTTTTACGGTGTTGAATTTGGATAATTTCCTGATGATAGTATATCTATAGTAGAGAATGAACCTTGAAGTTTTGAGCTAGAAATCATTCGATAGGTTTTTTCTACATGGCGCTGTAGACAGGATGCCGAGGCGGCAGTGTGCGGGTGTGAGTCTCCTAGGGTGGCGGCCGGTGGACGGGGGCTGCGCTGATCTTCCAAATTTGTGAGTAACTATCTTGAACCATGTCAAATAAGGACTTTGTCATTAAATCTCGTGGCTTCGTTATGACTGAGATACCTAAACTTCATGACAAAATATCTAGCGATTATTCAGTTCTTTCAGCGACTGAGAAACAGACTCTTGTCTTCAAGTTGAACCAGTTGGCAACCGATGTAACTGCTCTTGATGCTCAAGTTGCTTCTCTGTTGTATGGGTCTGGAATTGAGGATTCTAAGTTTTATGAGGAATTAGAGGCTTGCCAGTCATATAAGGATAAGTCGTCGAATCTTGAGGCTTTCTCACTGTAGTCATGACTTCTGTAGGTAGTGGTGCGGCCACCTTGCCTCCTACTGTAAGCAAGCTTAAACTGCCTGAAGTGACTTTACCTAGTTATTCCCATGCTCCCGAGGAGAGCTTACAGCACTTCCTGAGAGGGTTTGAAAGCATCCTGAACAAATATTCTCTTACTAGCCACGAAAAATTCATATTTTTGAAGCGTCAATTGAAGGGTGAGCCTTTGTTTCTCGTTAATTTTTTAGGCGTGTCGGAGCAGTCGTATAAGAACGCAAGGGAATTGTTGACCAAGGCATTTGCCAGTGAAACCGTTCAAAAGTTTGATGCAATAAAGCGTTTGGCTAGCCTGGAGCTACCAGTAAATGGTAATTCTTGTGAGTTTGTTAGCGAGATGAGAGTAGTTTTGATTCATTTCATGTACTTCAGATTGACATTGAGACCGTCCAGCAATTTTTCGTTTGGAATGCCATGAATTCGGATTTGCAAACTCAGTTAATAAACATCTGTAATAATATTAAGCCAACTTTAAAAGAACTTCAGGATAAAATCTTTAAAGCAATTGACCGTTGCAAAGAAATTGATTCTAGCAAGAGTAGGTGCAGAGGCAAAAAGCAAGATCTTGCAGCTCATATTCGGCAGAGCCTGACCTTTGCTCCTTCGCGGTAAATGGAAGGTATGGGTCCAAAGGCGATCCTAGAGTAAATTCGGTAAAATTTTGGAGCTTGTGTAGTGAAACCGGATGCCCTAAAGTCACTTCACACGTTACCGGAGAATGCAGGAAGTATGAGACCCCTGAGTCTAAGATTGCTCGGTTGAAGTCCTTAGAGTATTGTACTCGTTGTGGCGTTGCTAACCACTCAACAGAGCAATGCTCTTTCAAATTTAGTAGGTCCTGTTTTAAATGTAAAGGTGACCACATGACCTACTTGAGCACGGAGGGCAATCCTCCTAAACACAAATCTTTTAGGTCTAGAAATGATGCCCCTGTAACGATACGAGGTTGGGCCGGTCGGCCTCTCGTTACGATAGGGGAATTTCAACCCCGACACTCAGAGAGGAAACGGAAATAGAAAGTAGAGAAAAATACACAGAAAGAGAGGGGGACAGAAAAGAGAGAAATTAGAAATAGCAGTGTTCGCATGGTTGCACCACGAGTTTACCTTAGTTTATCAGCATGGATAATAACGACAAAATTTGAAAGATTAAACACATTTTTTATTTACTGTCGAACACGCGAGTTAACAGGTGATACTTGGCAACAAACACTCTGACACAAAAAGACACCCACAATGAAAAATGTGCGCTTCGAATCATGATAAGCGCCCGCAACGGTTGCATGTTTAACGCTGCACAACATTTTCACGATAACTACCAAAAGAAGATCTACTCACAACAAACCAGAACCAGAAAATAATTAATAGCTGGGCTAGCGTACTCACGAAATAAAAATGGGGATAGTATAGAGCAATAAAACCCTTGACTCACACAAGGTGTTAAAAGGCGGAACACTTAAATTTTCGCTAAGCACCATGTGAAGCTCGCAACTTCACAATAAAAAAACTAAATCAATTTCACACAATGGCGCACACTTCAGAACAATGTTCAGTATGCTTCTTAGATTTGCCACTTTCCACCCTAGCTCACTACTTCTGAATTCTCAACCAGTAATTATGTATTCACACTCTTCTGTAACATGTGGATGGCGTCGGCCTAACACCGCCTCCAATGCCGCTTGAAGGATTCACGTAGGGGTTGATCAGACCATTTCCGCGTTCCCTTGCGCTCGTAGGCCGTGCTGGTTGTTGGTTTCCACACACTCAGAGTTCTCAATTTTGAGTACCGGAGCATCTCGTCCGCTGCAGAACTCGCAGAGCCGGGCACTGTTGCAGACTTTGAAACTGTGAGATTCGAATTGTCCTGCTGGAGTCTCATTGCGAGCTTGGAGTTTACGGGGAATTCTCCTTCAAAATTTCCCGGTTGAGTCGTTGAAATGCTGTGCCGCTCGCCATCTTCTTTTTCATCCGTGGCGTTTACCGAAGTTATGCTGAAGACGATGCTGCGCTCTCACCACATTAGTGTTGGGTTCGGTGTACTTTAATTTCTTACATTTAGTTGATGAACTGTAATTTCTGATCTCTGGGCTTGAGTTGTTCCTCTGCCGGGAACGCCGGCAGCAGCCGTTCCCGGCCTGTTCACGAAAATTTCGATTCTCTCTCTTGTATGGCAACCGAGAGAAAAAGCTCACGATTCTTCTTGTCGCGCCCTTATATGTCTATGCCCTGATTTCTTCCAGAAACTTCACGAATGTTCATTGTTCCAAAGACAGAATTTTAAACCTGATTGGTGGAATTCTTCCTTGTCCTGACGTCTCGGAATTTAATTGGTTCGTTCTCTAACACACCCCCTCGCGTGATTGTCTCTAGAGCGCTGATTGGCTCCGTTGATGTGGCTTTTGGGCTAAGGCCAACCCTCGTATTCTTCTAGGCTCGTTCTCACGCTCACGCGAGACAAGCTTAACGGTCCGACATTCCAACGCCTATCGCAGCTTTCGTGCACTACCTAAACTGGCCTTGCAATACATTGCATAATTGTAAGATAAAAGATATTTCACTACACCCCATCAGGTGCGAATTTGTTCACTGGTACGGTTTGGACGAGTGTAGCCGAAATTGGTGAACATTCTGTTATACCGATATTCACTGCAAAAATAAAGAATGTTGAAATACGCGTTATGAAAGATACTGGCTGTCAGCCTAACTTCATTGTCTCTAAAATCGCAAGTGACTTAAACTTGCCTATCTTGCGTTCTGATGTACCAATAACTGTAAACGGCTTTAACGAGTCTATGAAGCTTGTAACTAATGTAGTTTAAGTTCCTCTAGAAATGAACGGTAAACATAGCACGGTAGAGGCTGTTTGCATTCCTGAAATTAGACTTAATACAAACTTACCGGGTCTGTCCGATGGGGCGAAGCAGTTTCAGAGGAAAGGATATAAACTGACAGATTCCTTGGTAGTTGGATCTGATTCTCTGTCATGCTTGCAGTTTGTGCTCGAAACCAATGATTCGGATGGCTTAATTGAGCAACAAATTAGTTTGGAGACTTCGTTCCCTCAGTATTTGCGAAGACCGAGGCGGGTGTTCTTCTCTTCGGTAATCTGAATAGGCTTCTGGAGAATGTTTCTTCCCTACCACCATCAGAGTCTTGACAGATGACAAATCGTGCAGATGTCTCTCAGACCTGTGAGCTGGGTACCTGTGGTTGTTGTATTGGTTTCTCTGCGTACGTCGTCTTAGACGATGAGGGGGATGTTTTAGATAGAGATCTCCAGTTAGCAACAAGCGAAGTGTTAGATTTTTGCTATAGTATAGTCAATTATGATACAACTAGCTACTCAGAATCTCATGAGGAAAACGATGAAGTTGTAAATTTTGTGCTGAATAACACTGCTAGAGAAGCAGATGGGAGACTAATCATGCCCTTGCCTTGGCGGGGTAAATTTTCGCACTTGCTGGGATCAAATTTCGGCCTAGCGAAGTGTATACTTAGCTCTAATCTACGGAAACTTCATCAGAACGAAGAAAAATTGATTATGGTGTAAAGTTTTCAAGGATCAAGTATAGTCAGGAGTTATTGAACGTGTACCTAGTTTTCGTGAGTTTTGTGAGAAGAACAAGCATAGTTTCTTGGCTCATATGCCCATCTTCAAAATGCAGAGAGCTACTACTAAATGTAGGGTTGTCTTTTTGTCGAACATCTGTGAGAAAATTCAGGGTACGGTTGCAATGAACCATAATCAAGTCCTTTGTCCGGGCCCTTGACTAAATCATAAAATTTCCACTGCCTTGTTGATGATGAGATTCGGTGAAAGACTGTTAATTTACGACTTGCGTAAGGCGTTCCTGCAGCTCTCATTAAATTGTTTGGACTCTAACCGTTTCATGTTTCTCTGGTTTAGGGACGTATCGAACGGGGATTTTTCCTTGGAGGCCTACAGAAATTTGAGATTGCCTTTTGGGTTAAAGTCTAATCCGGCGTTGCTGATGTTGGCATTATATAAAATTCTGGTCCTCGATGAGAGTGGGTCCAATGAAATGAAACAATTGAAAATTCGGCTGAACTCTTTGATTTACATGGATAATGGGGCCTATGCTGGGTCAGACGAAGAAGTGCAGTACGCGTTTTCAAAGTTAAATGAAATATTTAACTCGTATAAATTTGAGATTCAGCAGGTGGAAACAGATTCAGAGAAGGTGCAACAGCTGTTGGTAGAACAAGGAGAGTCTCCTCTAGAAACCAAAGTGCTGGGTATGGTTTGGGATAAAAGTTGCGATACACTAACCGTTGTAACATTGGAGTTGGATGTCCAGGCCAATACAAAGAGGTTAATTCTAAAGACTATTGCATCACAGTACGATAACTTCGGTCTAATTTTGCCTTGATAAATAGGGCCAAGTTATTTGTCCATAAGCTGCAGTGTTGGTCTGATTTACAGTGGGACTCAGTTTTGAATGATAACCTCATTAGAGAGGGGAAAGTTATTGCACGCCAATTCAATGCTCGACCTAATTACTCCATACAACGGAATGTTGGTCACCACTCTGACGCGTATGAATTAATTGCATTTTGTAACTCTAGTAAATTGATGTACGGTGTGGTGGTCTATTTAAAGAACGTTTGCACTGGCGTGGTCAGTTTCCTGCTAGCGAAGAATAAAATCATTAATGACCGATTGAGTGTAAAAAGCACTCCAGTTCTCGAGCTTCAGGCCGTGACCTATGCAGTGAAAATATTGGAAGAGTTACGGGACCAATTATCTGGAAAATCGAGCTTGTGCAAGGTGAATTTCGTCAAGTTTAAAGTTTGCACAGATAGCATGATTGCACTGCACTGGATCAATTCTTACGCGCTTAAGCTCGAGAAAATGCAGAAACATTCAGTGTTTTTACAAAATAGGTTGAAGCAAATAATGGAGATAACAAAATCTTTACCCGTGAAATTTTCTTTCGCAGCATCATTTGAAAATCCTGCCGATTTGACAACAAGGCCTGTCAGTCGTTGAAAACTGAGTGCGAGCACATTTCATGAGACGCCAGAATTCCTTTCAGGTGATTCTGAAATGGCTCAAGATTTCACGGTAAGCTTGCCTCACCCTTGCCAGGACAGAGAGCGACCTCCCGAGCAGACTTATCTGGCAAGCGCTGGAGTGGAGGTGAGGGGCGTAGAGTTCGCCGTTCCCGCAGCGCGATTCTCGAGTTTCGCAAAATTGGTATCAGTGTACTTGTTAGTGAATAAATTTTTCTTCAATTTCATTAAGAAATTCGGGTCGGAGCCTGTGAAGCAGAGATTTTGGGAAAAAAGCTTAAAATTTAACCGTTCCCAAGCTGTTATAGATCTTTTACAGCTTGACCAGCAACTTTGCTTTGGCGATATTTTTGAATATTACAGAAATAGAACTACTTCGAACGAAACTCCTAAGTTGGTCTTTCGGTTGAATTTGTTTATCGATGCAGCCGGCCTTTTGAGGGTGAAGAGCAAGTTCGGCCGGGCAAGTGATTATTGCCATAATAATTATAACCCAATTGTGCTTTCAAAGAATAGTCGTGTCACTTAGTTGATAATTAGAGATGCACATGTGCAAGCCGCCCATTCAGGTTGTTATACCTAACTTAACCAGTTGAAGAAGGAGTACTGGGTTGAGCATTTCTTCTCGACAGTGAAGCGTGCTATTAATCAATGCGTGGTTTATAAGAGATTCAGTTCTCGTTCTGTAAAATTAAATCAAAACTCATATAGAGACTTTGGGACAAATCCCCTTGTATTCCTTTTCGATCGATTTTTGTAGACTATTTCGGTCCCATGTGGGTCAGTAGTCAGACGGGCAAAAGGAAAGTTTGGTTGCTGTGCGTGACGTGCTTATGGAGTAGAGCTGTGAACCTGAGAATTTGTGCAGACCTGTCGGTAGAGTCATTCTTGACAGCATTTCAGACGCACATATACGAGCACGGTATGCCAAGTCGCTTGTTTTCGAACCTGGGATCGCAATTAGTCTCTGCTGCAAATATTGTCGCGATTTCCTAAAAGATGTGCACACTCAGACCTTCTTGAGCAGAAATGGAGTTGAACCGGTGAAATTTGATCATTATTTCAAAGGAAACAGCTCTTTGGGGTCCTTGGTGGAGATTTGCGTTAAGTTTGTTAAACGGCTACTATACAGTTCAATTAAAAACTTGGTATTACCTTTGGATAAGTTCGAGCTGCTGGTAGCGAAAGTTATTCATTTGGTGAACAAGCGACCGCTGGCTTTTAAAGAGGCCCTAAGAAAAGATGTGGAGCAGACTCCTTTGCCAATAATCCCAAAGCTACTTTCGAGGGAACGAGAATTGATCTCTCCTTATATTATTCCCTATCTGAGCAGTGGCGAAGTTTGGCAACCCGATACCACTCGGGATAAAACCCTACTAGACGGATTTTCTAAGCTATCTACCATTGATGACAGACTTGTCTCTGCGTACAATGAGGCGTTCTCTGCTAATCTCTTAGATCAGGCAACGAATGAATCCGGAAAGTATAAACCCGTGCGACATGAGAAGTTGGCGAGGGGCGAAATGGTTATATTGAAATAGCTAAACATGAAAGTGTATCACTACCCAATGGCAGTGGTTCATTCAACAGTCGAAAATGACTTGGGCGAGGTAGCGGCAGTTATTGTTTACAAGGGTCGAACGAGAGAGACTGTCAAAAGACACGTGTCGTCGGTAATACCTTATTTGTGCCCTTCCTGTAGCTCACCTGTTCCACGGAATCATTGACTGCTCCTAGTTGTCAGAAAGAGGCGCGTCCTCAAAGAGCTGCTTCCGGAAAAGGAAGCGCGATTTCTCGTTCAATGATAGAAAGAAATCTAGTTTATGTCATTTATTAAGAGTTATATTCTACAAATTTTGTGTTCATACTCCTCAGTTAAGTTTAAGTGTTCGTTTCTTTAAGTTTATGCAATTGGTTTACTCTAGTTTTACATTTAATGTTTAACTGTTCATTTTCATTTTGAAAATGAATTTTGGCCCCCGTAGTGTTTAAAATAAAACCTTATTTTATGCTACTTTTCCGCGATTGGGGAGACTAGCCTTCGTGAGTTGTATTAAAATGTTTTAACCAAATTTCAAAGTAAAAAAACACTCTGGGAGGCCGCCCGATATTCACGAGCTATAAAGACCATTACAGACAGCTTCGTCGAATCGAGACGCCTGAGAGCGTTAGACCTATTTCAGCCTAAGCTTCGCACACATCGCCGTGACTCGTCAATCACATTTCAATTCGAGAGCCCATGCAACCATGATGGGCTAAGGCACTCGTCCTGCGCGGCCTTCGTCTGGTAGCCGCTGACCTCTGGAGACCTCACTTCGCCTGCATGCCTGCACGCTTTAGCCCCAGTGACAGATGTAAGTCGGGCGGCCGTTATATTCTCAATGTCTGAAGGAGGAATTCAATAGGCTAGCCTCGGCGATCCGCTGTTCGGGTTGCTAGTCAACGCGACGCGTGAAGCTTGGTTTTCCCTAATCTGTGGTGGTAGCCGGGGTTAAACTTCACTCTGAAACTCTAATTTATTAAATATAATACTAAATCTAATCGTGTACAATACTAAATCTAATCGTGTACAATACTAAATCTAATCGTGTACAATACTAAATCTAATCGTGTACAATACGAAATCTAATCGTGTACAATACGGAATCTAATCGTGTAGAATACTAAATCTAACCGTGTACAATACTAAATCTAATCGTGTAGAATACTAAATATAATCGTGTACAATACAAAATATAATCGTGTACAATACGAAATATAATCGTGTACAATACGAAATCTAATCGTGTACAATACGAAATCTAATCGCTTACAATACGAAATTTAATCGTGTACATTCCGAAATCTAATCGTGTACAATACGAAATCTGATCGTGTACAATACGAAATCTGATCGGGTACAATACGAAATCTAATCGTGTATAATACTATAATCTATAAGTCTTCCTCCAGCAATCCGTACACCTCGGGCGATCGCGAGGATCCTCCATCCGGGTCTCTTTCGAGGGAGCACCCGCTTTAAAATTTCTCCACTCTGTGTGCGTGTGCGAGTCGGTGTGCGTGTGCGGGTCGGTGTACGTGCATGGCTAGTCACCGTCACCAAGAACCACGCCCACTTCAACAGCTGCCACACTTCGCTGCGTGACACAATTGTAGTCCAAACATTTATGATGGCATAGCTTTGCCATAGAAGCATCATTTAATAATGGATTAAAATACTCTATGTTGCATTGTACACTTAAACGTCTCAGCCGTCTTAAACGACACAAATTATATGAGTTAGACCAAATAAGAGAACAGTTACTGCGATTCTACCGTGTCATTATGTATCGTTCGTATGTCTCGATGTATTGTTCACAATGCAAATCTCTTTAGTTTATATTATAAAAATGTAGTTCATTCGAACAGTTAACACATTCTTTTCAATTTCAAGCAAATAAAAGTATTCTAACAGGTTCTTTATAAATTGAATTAAATTAAAGCATTCAAGGGCTGAAGTGTTCTGTAAGATGCCTTTTATGTATATTGACGCCAAATGAATTAGATTAATTTACTTTTAAAACTTCAGTGCAAAACCTTATTGTGCTCATATCAGTATATTTACTAGTCGTGTCCCTTTCGTTTAATATCACACTATTTTGGTCGCAAAGTAACGGAACCTCGATGCTTTCATTGAAAATGCGGTAAAGAAAACTGGACGCAAACACACGAAGTAATGAATGTTTTAAATTTCAAAACGAATGTTTCACCTTTTTAGTTTCCCTCAAGAAATAGTCCCCTATCCCCTGTCATATATGACATACGAGTCTGAGGCTTCATCAATACCGATTTTATTCCCGCTGCTCTGGCGATGAGATAGTTTTTAAATGAATATTAATGCTCGTGGCCACACTATTTAATGCTATCAGTTAGTTATTTTTTGTCTAAGGGT
Organism: Platorchestia sp. MABIK; assembly: GCA_014220935.1. Taxonomy (NCBI): domain Eukaryota; kingdom Metazoa; phylum Arthropoda; class Malacostraca; order Amphipoda; family Talitridae; genus Platorchestia; species Platorchestia sp. MABIK. The sequence continues at coordinate 11,037 of JACJUY010011749.1, read as the reverse complement.
CAGCTATGATATATTGGATGATATTTAATGTTATTTTCAAAACTTCTTACATTAGTATTGAAAAATTCATTATAAATGAAAGACAATTGCATGTAGTAATATTTATATGTATATATGATAATATGATGCATGCTTTCATTATTTATTATGAATTTAGTTACGATCGTTCTTCCAACTTCTCAACTTTACGATACATTTTTAGTTCGTCCGGTGTTTAAATAAAGAGAATTCATTAAACATTTCTTACTGCAAAATTTCAATCGTTAAAATTCCATACATCTGTCAATCTTTAAAGTGCAACGTTTCGATGAGAAACTATCATCATCTTCAGGCTGAAAATTTAAGTAAATCAAATTTTTCATTCAAGTAAATCGAATTAATTTAACCAGTCATGAAACTCAGTGCGGCTTTTAATAGCCATTTCAATGTACATTACATTTTCCTGATCTTGACCGTTCGCCGGTAAAGGCAGGAATTTAAAACCATTGGGTAATTCAACACCTTCCATATTGCACATAAGCTTGCACTCTACATTGCCAATTCTAAATCCCGACTGGCAATTTTTTGTAAGCAAGTGCATGGCCTAACTGCATTGCGATATCTGGTAACTCATTCTAGTTGGACGATACAACGACTTCTGGCAATGAGATCAATTCTGGACTAGTGCACATGACGCACCCTAGACGCACACGGACGCTGCAAACACGCACACAGAGTGGAGCAACTTTGACGTGGGTGCAAATAGACCTACATTGACCTACGATCTGAGGACATTCACGGTTTTGGTTAACAATGCGAAGCTAATTAATGAAATGAGAAACTCATCTTATGGGGTGAGATGTGAGGTCCCTCGGATGTCGAGATGGGGAATGCCACGGGTGCCATTTTGGGATGACAGCCATGTACGTAGGTGCCAGGTACGTAGGTACATAGAAGCGCCGTAGATATTAAGTCGGTTATTGAGTACTCAAACAAGGAGATGGAATGGCCTTCTCACTGAGACTACGTTAGATTTGCACTCGGCAGTATGTACTCTATAATGACAAAGAGTGGGTTAGCCTGCTCCCCATTTGGGCGAAGGGCAGAGAGGCCTCAAACACACTTCTGGCTTTGATGGTGTGCCTGGCTTAACTGACCCGCGTTCCCTCGGGCTGCTGCTGCGCGTCACCAACCGTTATGCGATCTCAAATGAACGATGTTCTGTCGAAATATGAAATCATTCTAACATATTTGGAAATATGCATAATTGAATCAATAATCTGTATATGAATTCCCATGATGAAATACCTACTGTATATTAAGGATAAATTGAATGGCAGTAAATGGCAACTTCGGGCACTCGCTGAAGGATTCGACGAGGTAACGTGTTCGATGGCTGTGTAGTGAAATATCTTAAATCTTATAATTATGCAATGTGTTGCTAGTGTTGCTAGGCCAGTTTAGGTAAAGCACGGAAAGCTGCGATAGACGTTGGAATGTCAGACCGCTAAGCCGAGCGTCGCGTAAGCGTGAGAACGAGCCGCGCACAAGCGTGGAGCAGCAGAGGGTTGGCATGAGCTAGAGCGCACCACCGGAGCCAATGAGGGCTATGGAAGGCATCAGGCGCGCGTGGGTGTGCCTGAGTGGGTGTGCACCAATGAAATTTCGAGACGCCAGGACAAGGAAGAATTCCACCAATCAGGTTTAAAGTGCTGTCTTCATAACCATGAAGATTCGAGAATGTTCTAGAAGGAACGAAGTGGAACGCATAAAAGCCGGACACAAGAAGAATCGAGAGGATTTTTCTCTCGGTGACATAACAGGAGAGGTGCACGAATTTGGAGTGCGAGGCTGGGGCGCCGGCAGGTTCGCCGGTACACCCCGGCATATCAACAATTCAGTATAAACCCCTTGAAGCGTCATGATTTGCAAAAACAAAGATCCTCAGCGGTGCAAGTGTACGCTAACGAGATCTACGAGAGGTCTTTTTCTCTCAGTTGCGCGACAAGAGAGATTCGGGTTTTGTGACACGCCGGGGAAAGGTTGCTGCCGGCGTTCCCGGCAAAGGAACAACTCAAAATTGAGGAACCAAACCCAACGCTAATTTGGTGAGAACGCAGCATCGTCTTCAGATTTACGTCGGTGAACGCCAAGGATCAGGAAGAAGAAGATAGCGAGTGACACAGCAGGTCAACAGCTCAACTGGAAAAGTTATGGAGCATTTCACGTAAACTCCAAACTGGCAAGGAACTGCAGCCTGTCGATTTTAACCGCACAGCCGCGAAGTCTGCAGCAAAGCGAGGCAAACAGTGAGTCCTGCGGTGGCCAGGCTGCGCCGGCACTCAGCGAACGACACTCATAATTGAGAACTCTGAGTACGTGGAAGCTAACGATCAGCAACGGCTCTCGGAAGCGAAGGAACGGTACGGACTGATCAATCCTATGTGAATCCTTCAAGCAGCAGTAGAAGCGGTATTATATCAACATCAACGACGCATCACAGGAGAGCTAGGGATTCATTTTTGGTGTTGAGAAACTGAAACAGTGATATAAGTGTAAGTTAGGTACGAATCAGCACATTGGAAAGTGCTTTTACATGGCGCGTAAATTGTGTAAAGTGGTTTTTGGTTCATCTTGTGGTGGAGCACACTCAGCCGAGCTGTGTGATGCGGTTATAGAGAGAGAGTTCGAGCGGCGCGTGATGCGAAGGGCTCTAAAGTTTCCTGGCACCTTGTGGTGAGCAATGATGTTACTCTGTCGTGTGGTGTCCTAATTATTTCATGATCTCATGTTATTTGGGAATTTGCCTTAAATTTTGTACAACCGTTAATCATTTGCTCACGCTTAGTATTGCTAATCTTGATTCTCGGTGAGCATTACACTCATTTTCTTTGAATACCATGTCGCATTGAATCTTTTATGTCAGGAATGTCATGTGTACTTTTCATTATTGCACTCGTGCCCTCTTGATCATTTCGTTTAAATTTCTGTGTGATTTTACTCGCGTGTTCCACGTTCAAGAATAAAATAAATATGTTTAATCTTTCAAATTTTGTCGCTATTATCCATGCTGATAAATTAAGGTAAGCTCGTGGTGCAACTATGCTAACACTGCTGTTTCTAATTTTCTTCCTTTTCTGTCATCCATTCTCTTCCTGTGTATTTCTATCTTTAATTTCCCTTCCCCTAAGACTATCGAGGTGGAAATCCCTCAATCGGTAACGAGAGGCCGACAGGCCTAGCCTCGTATCGTAGCAGCTGAATCGCAGAGGTTTGTTCAGATGTCGGGCTTCTAGAAGATTCTTGGTAGAGTTTTAGTGCTTTTCATCTGTAGGTAACTCGCGATGAAATATCTCTTCAAATATGATGACCAACGCAGTTCTTCTTGGAGATTCGAAGTGAATACGAAGGTCCGACGTAACATTCAAATTATACCATAGCACAAAAAAAAAAAATTCTGGACGCTGGATATGATGAATCACATCAAAGTTTAGAATTTTTCTTTTTGCGATTTTCGTTCAAACTTTCACATTTTTTTTGGCAAACCAAATGAGTTTGCCAACTCAAACTCTGATGGATGATAGATTTTTAAAAGTTCTTCATTTGAAAAAATCAGCGGCCAAGAAAACGATCAAGTTACGACGCAACTTTAGATTGAACTTTTTCCTGAAATTACAAAAATTTGGGGGTCGTTTAAAACTGCTCCTCAGTTTTGATGACAATGCTTGAGAGATTGGAATCTTGAGATCTTGTTATAAAAGGTTTTATGAGTCCAAACAAAAATTATAGTGTGTCTTTCAGAAATTCAATTTTTGTGCAACTTTAAAGTTAAAGCAAAAAAACGCGTTGATCAAAGTCCAATTTTGGCTCACAGTTGTGGCGTCGTTAGTTCGATTTGCGGGTCCAAAACTTGATACGTGCTAGTTTAAAACTTTTCCTCAAAGGTATCAAGTTTACAGCTCCTGAATTGAGATTGTTTTGACAAAAATAGTCAAAAAATACTCTCTTGTAGGCAAAAAAATCCTCAAACCATTTCTGAGGGAAAAGGGTGCGTCTACCAGGAAAAGTTGTTTAGGACTTTTCGCGAGGTTTTGGGCCGTACACACGAAGAAAGCTTAGTGGAATGATTGCATGAAAATTTTTCGAGTTTTACCAAATTTTTCATTTTCACCCCAGTATGGCCCTCATCTTCTCTAAGCTGCTTTGCTCATGCCTCAGAGTTTTTAAAATTTTTACGGGTGATGCGCCTCAACAAGACCTTTCAATTGAAACCACTCTCAAAGTTGTAGGTCAACAAACATTTGAGAAAAGATAAAAACCTAGAAAATGGTTGCTTTTTCATGCGAGTCGATTGGACAAGTGTTTCTGAATTTTTCGTTTTCAATTTTGAAGCTCTAAAATGGGTTTTCTTGGGTTTTAATTCTCTTATATTACGGTAAAGCAATGAATCATTGATTATTTTATGATTTTCATTTCGATCCAGGGGTTTGATGATGATTTATTGAATATTAATGTTTTACCCATTTTGGACCCATTTGGAGTCCCGCACCTGTTTTTGAGGCATGGGTAGTGTTTCTAGAGTTATTAGAAATATTTGCTTTCATCAAAGTCAACTCGATAACACTCATTTTTGATCACTCAAATTCGACTCATTTTGGTGATGGTGTAATTTTTACTGTTTTGATGCGTTTATAGTCGTCCCACAGGAAAATTTATAGAGACAAAATGTGGTGCAAATTGCTGATTTACATACAGATAGTGTTTTTTCATTTCCGTCAAGTGAAATTTTTCAAAAATTTTGTCGAATCCACTCTCAAGTCGTACCTTTCTAAGTCCTGTGAAACCTTCAGACTCCGGGAAGGCTCCAAGGTACTTGCACGTAATTTCACGCACCACATGCCATTTTTGAAATTGAATATCTTGAAGGGCTTTCTGGTTTTAGATGTCAATTTTTGATGACTTTGTGAGGATGTACAAATGCAAAGGGCTGAAGACTCAGAAATGCCAAAAAACGTTAGCATCGTGTTTTTTTGAGGGTTCAAACTCTCTTCAGTGGTGAACTTCTTCGATGCCGTTCCGGGATCAGCTCTTTCGCTCAATTTGGCGTTTTTGGTTCAAGTTTATTTCTTTTCTATCGTGTATGACATGTTGATTTTCCAGGTCCTCGTTAAATCTAAACTGGTCAGTATTCTGATTAGTCTCAAACAGTCACCATCATTAAAGTCTTGTCGTAATTTACGATCAAATATGCCACTTGTGTGAATTAGAACGGTCAGTCGCAAATCCACTAGTTTGGGGTTTTTGAGATGAATTTTCTTGCAATTGTCGATTGATTGGAGTATACTTTTTTTTGCTAGTGATTTGTGTGCTGATATTCAATCTGGCCAACTCATTAACTATTTGAAAAATGAAATAAGTCTACAGTTACGAGACAGGAATTACCTTGTGTGGAGATTTGGAGGACAAGCCAAGATCTCGTTCTTGAGCTCTTATTGTGCCATTTGGAGTTGTGTATTCACAGCTAACTTTCATGTTAGGAATCTGAAAATAGGTCTGTTCGTTGTACGAAAACTGTAATTTCTATCCCATAACAAAAAGCAGCTTTCTCATAGACGGACTTTTCGTAATTGTGGCTCAAATTCCACGAAAAATCGCTTCTGACTAACACCTGTTCGATGGCAAAATAAGGTACTTTAAGTTAATATTTCTCTCATTAATTTTGATGATTGAAAAATGAAATTCTTGAATATTTTGAACCAGGAACCTTTCGACTGTGCGCTGAAATTTTGTTTGGGAATAGGAATGAGTAATTTATTGCCTCGAAGTGCCTTGAAATCCTTGCTGAGCTTCTAAGAAACTCTCATTGTTAATGAGTAGACACCGTTTCGAGGCTCACAGAGGGTTCATATTTGGTGAGAGTGTGTCCCTGATGGGGATTGAATTTTGGAGTATGTTTGCGGGTCTCAAATGTGTTATTTACGGAAACTAAAATTTTACTGAAATATTTTCAAAAATTTGTGAATTCTCTCTCAGATTTTGTTCAGGCTTCTAGATCGGTCAGTAGTTGAGAAAAAACAGTTGTGGTAACACATGAAATGCTTTATTTTGAAGAAATATGGACCCCAATGAGAAATATCCCTCATTCAGTAGGTGATGATGCTGAGTTCTGTGCGCGCTCTTAATCGGTCATGCTATTGTACCTGACAAAAGCATCGATTTCTGGATGTTTTTCGGTTGGAACATTGAACATTTGTGGGTTTAAATTGAAAACACGAATTTATTTTGAAATTCGATAAAACGCTCATTTCAGTTAGTTCGATGCCACAATTGGCATGAAACTTGCTTCATGACGGAGATAAGCGATAGCATTTCTTTTGTCTTGAGAAAGTGAGAGTGATGAAATATATTGAGTTTTTTCATTTTCAATGACGATGCATGGGTGAACTCGGTAAGCAATAAAGTGAAATTTAAATTAGGTATATATTTGTTTGTATTGAAGGTAAAAAGCCGAAATTTTAATACAATTTAGAAATCAAGGAGTACTGTTTATGTTCACATTTTAAGAGTGGACCAGTCGATGTTTTGGGAAAAAGAAGAAACTTTCGAAAATTCCATAGTTGATAAAATTGATGATAAATGACATTTTGAAACTTGCTAGAAACTTGATTTTGGGCTCAATTGAAGCGCAATCAAAAGCGTTTGTGAATTATGTGAATGAAATTTTTGTTATTAACTTTTTCATATTTGTGCGAATGAGTATTAATAAAATTTTGGCTAATTTTTCATCAGGGGAACGTGTTTTGAACCGTTTTTGCGGTCATTTTGGACATGTTTACCTGTGCGATGACCATGGATTTAAGAAATTTGGGAAAAAATCCAACGCTAAGTCTACGGACATTAAACTGTCATTATCAACACAAAATCGCAAAAATATGAGAATTAATGTAGAAACGAATTTCAGTACCATGCGGGGAGATACCTATGAGGCCCTTAGTAGACTCTATGGGGTAAATACAGCGAAAATTGGTGAAAATGACACAAAATTGGGCTTTTGTTGAAGAGTTTTGAAGGGATTTGAAGTAAATGCAGTGCTCCTCGATTTTGACTGATACCAGAGCTACAATTATGCCTCTCGGCGATGGGCGTAGCCCACGTATAGCGGCCCCAAAACTGAAACTCAATTTCTCAATGCCTGAATTTGACCGCGCGACAGCGCGTTCCATTATTATTATCCAAATTGAGGTAAACAGATATCGATGTTTTTCTATTAAAACGAGAATTATCTTACGTTTTGATGTTGTGTTTTGTTGGTAATTTTGTTTTGTGATGATTTTTATTTTACTGAAGTGTTATGGCCATTTTGTTTTAGATTGGAGCAGGATTGGATTAAACAAGGGCTTTGGATTAATAAATGAGACGCCATCTGATGTTTGTCAATTAACACCTTATTCACATCATTTATTCGTGAAAACAAATATATTTTGTGTTTTTGGGTTTGATTTGAGAAATTTTTTATTGTAAATGGTATTACACGAAGTGTGTGAATGTTTGGAGTTTTCTGTTGAAGTTTTTGTAGGAATATTCAGATCGCAAGGTCATTGTCATTTTTAAAACTGGGTAAGGTTTATTGACGTCAAAGGTGTCAATTTTCGTGTGCTATGGAAAGTCTTTTTTTCGTACGTCTGGCATTGCCTGGATTTTAGATAGTTTTTTTAAAAAAATCTATTTAACTTTTAAACCGCATGTATTGATAAATATTTAAATGAGGCTCACATAATTGAACTTGAAAACACCTCTTCGAGCCTGCCGCGTCACCGATGGGCCACTTCGGTGGCCTCGCGGAGAGATGGCAACGTCGCTCCTGACTTTGGCTATTGAATGTCTCCCTCATTGTGTACTTTTCTGTCATCTCTTTGTTTCAACTTTATCTTCCTTTATATATTATTGTATTTTCATTAAAAAAAAAACAGGGGCACCTGAGGTCTGGAGCAGCGGCAAAGCGCAGGCACCGTGGATGCACGACTGCCACGACTGGGTGGGGATGAGCGACTTGCTATAGCTGCAACATCGCAACAGAGTCCCGCTCTGCATGAATTTGGCGCTTTATGGATGGATTAAACTGGAACCGAAACCGAAACTGAAATTAAAACTAAAACTGAAACTAACACTGAAACTGAAACTAAAACTGAAACTTGAGCTCGAACTCGAACTCGAATTCAAACTCGAATTCAAACTCGAACTGCAACTGAAATTGAAACTGACACTGAAACTGAAATTAAAATTGAAACTGACACTGAAACTGAAATTAAAACTGAAACTGAAACTGAAATTAAAACTGAACTGAAACTGAAACTGAAACCGTAACCGAAACCGAAACCGAAGGCGAAACTGACACTGAAACTGAAACTGAAACTGAACCTGAAACTGAAACTGAAACAAACTTAAACTGAATCTGAAACCGAAACTGAAACTAAAAGTGCAACAAACTGAAACTTGAAAACGAACTCGAATTCAAACTCGAACTGAAACTGAAACTGAAATTGAAACTGAAACTATAAATGAAACTTGAACTCGAACTCGAATTCAAACTCGAATTCAAACTCGAACTGGAACTAAAACTGAAACTGACACTGAAACTGAAATTAAAACTGAAACTGAAACTGAAACTGTAACCGAGACTGAAACTGAAACTGATACTGAAACTGAAACTGAAACTGGAACTGGGACTGAAACTGCAACATAAACCGAAACTGAAACGGAAACTGTACCCGAGACTGACAATGAAACCGAAACTGAAACTGATACTGAAACTCACACTGACACCGAAACCGAAACCGAAACTGAAACTGAAACTGAAACTGAAACTGAAACTGAAACTGAACTGAAACTGAAACTGAAACCAAAACCGAAACTGAAACTAAAACTGAAACTGAAACCAACTGAAACTATAACTGAAACTTGAAAACGAATTCGAATTCAAACTCGAACTGAAACTGAAACTGACTGAAACTGAAACTGAAACTGAAACTAAAACTGTAACTGAAAATAAAACTGAAACCGAAACAGCAACTGAAACTGGAAATAAAACTGAAACTTGAACACGAACTCGAATTCAAACTCGAACTGAAACAGAAACTGAAACTGAATTTGAAACTGAAACTGAAACTGAAACTGGAACTAAAACTGAAACTGGAACTGAAACTAAAACTGAAACTGGAACTGAAACTGAAACTGAAACTGAAACTAAAACTGAAACTGAAACTGCAACTGCAACTGATACTGAAACTGAAACTGAAATTGAAACCGACACTGAAACTGAAACTAGAACTGAAACTGAAACCTGAACTGAAACTGAAACTGAAACTGAAACTGAAACTAAAACTGAAACTAAAACTAAAACAGAAACTGAAACTAAAACTGAAACCGAAACCGAAACTGAAACTGAAACTGAATCTGAAAAAAACTGAGACTAAAACTGAAACTTGAACACGAACTAGAATTCAAACTCGAACTGAAACTGAAACTGAATCTGAAACTGAAACTGAATCTGAAACTGCAACTGAAACTAAAACAAAAACTAAAACTGAAACTGAAACTAATACTGAAACTGACACTGTAACTGAAACTGAAACCGAAACCGATACTGAAACTGAAACTGAAACTGTAACTGAGACTGAAACTGAAACCGAAACCGAAACTGAAACTGAAACTGAAACTGAAACTGAAACTAAAACTGAAACTTGAACTGCAACCCGAACTCGAATTCAAACTCAAACTGAAACTGAAACTGACACTGAAACTGAAATTAAAACTGAAACTTAAACTGAAACAGAAACTGAAACTGAAACTGAAACTGAAACTAAAACTAAAACTATAAATAAACAGAAACTGAACCTAAATTTGAAACCGAAACCGAAAATGAAACTGAAACTGAATCTGAAACTGAAACTGAAACTGAAACTGAAACTGAGACTCAAACTGAAACTTCAACTAATACTGAAACTGACACTGAAATTGAAACTGAAACTGAAACCGAAACCGATACTGAAACTGAAACTGAAACTGTAACTGAGACTGAAACTGAAACCGAAACCGAAACTGAAACTGAAATTGGAACCGACACTGAAACTGAAACTGAAAGTGGAACTGAAACTGAAACTGAAACCTAAACTGAAACAAACTGAAACTGAAACCGAAACTGAAACCGAAACTGAAACTGAACATGCAACTGAAACTGAAACGTAACTAAAACTGAAACTGGAACTGAAACTAAAACTGAAACTGGAACTGAAACTAAAACTGCAACTGCAACTGAAACTGAAACTGAAACTGAAAAAAAAACAGAAACTAGAACTCGAACTCGAACGCGAACTCGAATTCAAACTGAAACTGAAACTGAAACTGACACTGCAACTGAAATTAAAACTGAAACTGAAATTAAAACTGAAACTGAAACAGAAACAAACTGAAACCAATACCGAAACTGAAACTGAAACTTAAACCAAAACAAAAACTAAATCTAAACCTGAAATTGAAACCGAAACTGAAACTGAAATTGAAGCCGACACTGAAACTGAAACAGAAACTGAAACTGAAACTAAAACAAAAACAAAAACTAAATCTAAAACTGAAACTGAAACCGAAACTGAAACTTAAACTGAAATTGAAACCGACACTGAAACTGAAACTGATACCGAAACTGAAACTGAAACTACAACTGAAACTGAAACTACAACTAAAACTAAAACTAAAACTAAAACAAGAACTAAAACCAAAACTAAATCTAAAACTGAAACTGTCACTGATACTGAAACTGAAATTAAAACTGAAACTACAACTGAAACTGAGACTGAAACAAAAACCGAAACCGAAACTGATACTGAAACTGAAACTGAAACTGAAACTAAAACTGAAACTTGAACTCGAATTAAAACTCGAATTAAAACTCGAACTGCAACTGAAACTGATACTGACACTGCAACTGAAAGTGAAACTGAATCTGCAACCGAAACCGAAACTGAAACTAAAACTGAAACTGAAACAAACTGAAACTTGAAA
>JACJUY010011748.1:0-20402 GCA_014220935.1 Platorchestia sp. MABIK | reverse complement strand
GTTACGTTAATACCGTATTACAGCATATTTACGTGTCAGTTCCTTCACTTTCATAGACGACGTTCCTATAACTTCAAAGTTGAATAACTCGAAAATAATGCATCAGCGAGCAGAATGTCATTCATGTAAAACGTTTTTAAATGTGTTCCTTAAGTGATTCTTCGGAACGGAATTATTAATTTCCGTGAAAGGCCTAAAATCAATATTGACCGAAGTAACTTCTCACAAAACAAGCACAATTTAGGTTTCTGTTTTACAGGAGTAAATTTAGCAGTTCAAAATGTTGTTTGAGACATGTGTTTAACTCTGTATGCCGACTTGCACATCAAAAAATTCCATAAAATATATCCACATACATTCACAAATAACACCATAAAACTTCCATTATAGTTTTGCTTGATTTTTCCAAATGCAGGGCAAGTACTATTTATCTAAACGACTTTTATAGAATACAGAATTCAAAACATTGCCGTGCATTATTTCAGCCTGCTTACTAGTACACCACTGTCTCAAGATTTTAAATGTTAAATTTATGGCAGGCTGTTAATCACAAAACATTTGCTTACAGAAGCACTTCGTTTTTTGGGCATTGCACCTGTCATTTCAGCAAAATGCCCCAATTCAACTGAAAGTCACATTTCCATCTTTCGATATTATTTACGCTCAAATGTTACCTAACCACAGACTACCAACAGCAATTGCAAGAGCCAAATGAACTTGAACTTGAAATTGAGGGCCAACAGTGTCGGGTTAAATGTAACCTTTCTTTGCGCCATTTTCACATGTACCAACCATCGAAAATATCAAAATAAGACTCAATCAGAGCTGCCAACAGAATCATCCGTAGATAGCTTGCAATTCCAGCAGTTTCATATATGTATCATAGGTACAGTAAAATAACTTAAAAGAATGTATTTTTATGTATTATTGAACTTGATCTCGGACATTCCTCGCGAACAAAATTTCTAGGTATGGTTATGTATGAATTTTCACAACGGTGAGTCATGGTAAATGCACTGCAAAAATATGATTAAAACCTTTCAACATACTTCAAAACTTTTTGATTTGAACAAGTTTACTTGCTTTCAAGTCAAATTCTAATTGCAGGGCAAAACAGACAGTTCAAAATGAGCATTGTGAACTTTTATCCTGAAAACTTGACTATCTTTTAATACGTAAACGCAAAGCTGAAATGGAAACTCGAGGTTAGATTTTTTTGTAACCTAATTTAAGAAACGTAGCACTTGACTGAAATCTGTGACATTCCTGTTCTTGATTCAGGCAGACTTTTATCTTATGGATTCCTAATTTTAATTTTTCTCCTGTTTCTCAGCTAGATAGCAGCGTATTTAACAATTCAAAATATAACAATTGAATGTGAACGTTTGCCCAAAAACTACTCGTCTACTTTCGGATTCCAATGGCATGTATATATATTAATATACCTAAATATCTATTAATATAAATAAATACATACATATATATGATGAATATATTTATTCATATATTTTATTTCAATCTGCAGACAGTAATATAAAAACATTTTAAATAGTTGATTAGCTTTAGATAAATGCAAATTTTCTCAGAAAACAAAATCGGCCCGTGTTATAATTAGACGACCCACCACCTCACAAATGTTCAGGAAATTAATAAAATTCCTAAGTATCGAGTTTTACGTGTATTTACTTGTATAGAACGATTCAATACNCGTTGCAAAACTTGTAAATAGTTTGTAAATGTTGTTCACAAAAGCAACACAAGTGTGTGCCAGATTGTGAACTGAATGTAAAAATTTAAGCCGCGCGGTCGCACTTGCAGTTTGAATTTTTTTTTGCAATTTCATGCAAAATGTTGTATACAAATTAATACAATGAGCGGCGATATAAATCGATAAATAGAATAGCCGCCTTTTCGGCGATAAAATCGCTTGAACGGTGGAACACATAATTTTTTGGCATCTTTATGCAAAATTTTGTATAAATATGCATACATTGAGCGGCGATATCAATCGATAAGAAGAATAGCCGCCACTTCGGCGATAAAATCGCTTGGGCGGCGATAAACATGCATGCTCCGGCGAAAAGGTTAGACTGGGATGTCATGCATACCTCATCATCTCGGTATCTTCGGTCAGGAACGTTTCAACGCATCTATTTGAAAATCAAACTATAATGGGATGCCATTCCGAAGTCAAATGTTCGCAATGATTAGTTCACTTTTCAGGTAGATAATATATAAACAAGAAAATAAAAGGTAACATATATCAACAATTTGTCCAGTAACGTCGGTACAAAATTGAGACCGACTGAGAAAACGTCATCGAAAAGAAATGGATGAAAGTTTTTTTTTTGTAAATGCCTTTTACCGACATCAGAGCTATTATAAGCGCTCATTTCACGTTCCGCCTTTAATAAAGGCTAGAAACTTTCTTACAAGGTTCCCTTTGATCACAAATTTTCCGCCAGAACCAAGTTAGCCTTGTAACTTCAGCTCTCGTCTGTACAAATCTGGTTACACTTGTTTTATGTAACTACACAATGTGCTAAATGACACTTTGAAACTATCTATGTCAATACCATCCCGCTTCTTAATCTAAATAGGTAAATAACAAAGTAAAAAACCTTACTACATATTGTCGAACAGATGAACGAAATTGTAAATAAATTCACGCATTGCATTAATAATTATTGAAAAAAGGATGATATTAAGTTCATGAAAAAATGTTTAAGTTAATGTTGTACAATATCGACGGCGTAATTTCTTCGAATAGAGGCTTCTTTAAAGCCCAAATTGAAGTTACACTATTACTGCAGACACATTTTTGACAGTTTTCTATAATAGTGGGGCTCTAGTTAAAGGCCTAAACATCACACAGCCTCGAAGACCGTAGAAGTTAAGGAAATCAAGGAGTCATTCTTCCATTGACGTTTATGATGCACGTACAAATTAAGAAATGGGTCATCGTCGTCGTCGCTGAACGCTATCTCGAGGAATGGCTCAGAATTTCAGGGTTAAAATAAATATAAACAATATATTTCCATCGCATGAAAAGAGTGAACACGCTCAAACCATCATTTGTCTGTTGAATTAATCCCATTTACGCCATGATCTTCAAGATAATATCTTCCACCATGACAAAGTCAAGATAGCAATATTAGGCTTCAAACTTGTTCAGAAAAGAACGTAACTGATGATACTGAAAAAATAAGCAATACAAGATAGGATTATTAGCTCTGTAAGATACTATGAACAGAGATAAATAATGCTTCATGACGATGTCAAAACGCTCTGCTCCGACACTTGTAAGTTAGAGAAAATTTTTAGCTTTAAATTGATACTAAATTGGCGTTTTCAGATGCAATAGACCAGAAAATAGAGCCTTGCCAAATTGACCCTGTTTTTTGTTAGAAAGAGTTAGCCATGAACTGTGAATCAACGCATTCTTGGCCGTTATGAGGTGCTGTTGAGATGAGGCTCCAATTGCAGTACAATTCGTCAGAAATCATAAGTGCACGAAACTGTGGCCGTTGCTCCTAAAAGTTATCATAGTTATTCACCAAAGGATATTATTTCGTCGAGACGGCTTTTAAGGGTAGAAATTGATGACATTATTATTATTTTTTCATGTTTGGAGTTCACTTCATTCAATTTGTTCTGTTTTTCAATTATAAAATATCATGTGGTCAAATGCACGATGAAGTGGCCTAAACTCTCAATCAAGTTCTTGGCTGTTATGAAGTGCTGTTCAGATCAGTGTGCCACAGCAGTACAATTCGTCAGATAAATAAATCATAAATGCACGAATCTGTGGCCGTTGCTCCTAAAAAGTTATAACTTTTTAACACAGGATATGATTTCGTCGAGACGGCTTGTAGGGTAGAAATTTATGACAATATTAAAATTCTTTCACCTATAGAGTTCGCTTCATTCAAAAATATAATGTTTTTCAATGATAAAATATCATGTGGTCAAATGCACGATTAAATGGACTTTTATATAAACTCTGATATACGTTATCACAACTTTTTAACAGAGGATGTTATTTCGTCGGGACTGTTTTCATGAATAGAAATTGATGACAATATTATTATTCATTTACCTTTAGAACACAATTCAAATTCAATTATACATTTTTTAGCTTATGAAAATCAAAAGTGGACGCGCAGAAGGCCATTTACTGGATGGGTACTTCATCTAGGACTTCATATTCTCACAGAGTCCGACAGATCGTGAATTTCTGTTTATATATATAAATATATAAATATATATATTGATCTGTAATCATTGCTGGAAACTATTGTATTTCTCTACTTATTCTTCGTCACTAGGTCATTCACTGCTTTCTTTTCTTTGCACTTCCACACATCTTATTTGCACTAATCGCTGCCTATTTATAGTGGATTAGATGGTTGCATTGCTTGCCCTGTTCGCTTAGGCCGCAGGGGTCTCCAAACTTTTTAATGTAAGACTATTTTCTTTATTCATACTTGCCGAAGGAATAAAAAATGAAAAAATAACCATCTAATTCAGCGATTCCAGTCGTGAGATAATTATTTTTTCAAGGTCACAACCCATGAATTTGTTTGGATGGCCGGATGAAATTACGTGGCGAGCCGGGTGTGACCCGCGGACCATAGTGTCGAAACCCCTGTTGAGATAATTTTTGTTAAGCATATTTTGCGATATTAGTCCTAACTTAATTTTCTTGATTGTCATTACAAAACGCCACTCGTGAATGTTTTGCGTAGTAGCGGCCTAAATGAAATTATTTTGTTTTAGGAAATTTCTTTTGTTCTTGGCTCAATTCTTATATTTTTGTTCGGGTAACCCCTAACTTATAGTCCTATCACTTGATCCCTATCACTTGATCCCTATCACTTGATCCCTATCACTTGATCCCTATATGATGTTTACTCGTGTTTACCCATAATCTATGCAAAGATATTTTGAACGTACGTACTTCATATACTGTGTGTGTATTTTATGTTTTTTATTTTATAGAGGAAAAAATGGTGTGAATAAATATGTGAATGGATATTAACTGGTTATTTAATAAAATTATGTATAAGGAGCTAAATGAAAACAGGATAGCATTCACCTCTTGTGTTTTTGAAGTTCGTAGGATTTCTTATTGACGAAATGGATTTTAGAATCTGAAAACTCTACTTTAAAGTGTGTCCTATATTATAGGCCTCATTATTCCGATGAAATGGTACTTCGCATGCGTGTAAACGTTCACTCTGTTCTTAAGGGAGGATCTTGGAGGACTGTGAACGTCAGCAGAAGAGAAAGTGTGAATGCTTTCGGCTTGTAATTCATGCCCTGTCTCGTGATATGATTTTGGCATCTAGTGAAGCTTCTGTTAATGTATTATATTAACGGCTATTATACGTATTAAAGTGCACACTCGAGTTTAGTTGCAGGAAAATATCGAAATTGAAAAAAAATTCACCTTCGAATTATTTTATTTGTATAGCCTTGTGTAATGCAACCAAATATTTGTTTTCGATAGCAGTTTAGGTCAATCCAGCTAATTTTTTTTTTTTTCATAATATGGCAAGTAAACGGACTTGGCTGTGAGAATTGAGATGATGATGACTCGGAATCTATTGACGAAAACACTCGAGTTGTGATTTGATTTACGTAAAGCTGTATTTTACCACGGAAGTGTTTTTGGAGCGTCAATGGAAGGGTAGAGGAACACCGGAAGTTGTGATTTATTTGGTTAAGACACCTTTGGAAATTTAGTTTGAGGAAGTTTTCGTTACGCGAAACATATAATTATTTGACATCAATAGCGCTTATAGGAATCTTATTTTCATGATTAAAAGAACATTTGTTGATGCGATAATTACATTCCAAAGCGTTTGCATTAATAAATGTTCCTATAACGTTGATTCTTCTTTTTATTTTGATTTAAGTTCTTGTATAATTTTAATAATTGAATCGAATTGAAATAATTACCAGCCATCCGTACCGTTTCTTAAGCAGAGGATATTTTCTTTTATAAGCCAATAAACGTTCCGAAAATGAAACATTGTTAAAGTCATTGACCTATCGCTATGAGATTTTGGGTGTTTAGGTAACGAAGGTCAGTTGAACGTCTTTCGAAATAGTTGATTTCATACCAATGTCAATTGCCGAGTCTGCAGGTTTCGCAAGTCCCATTTAAAGTGAAATGTTCGTTGAAGTACTCGGGGTGACCAATGGAAGCCGTTATGGCATTCTATTGCTTTATGTAAACTATTCTTCTACAGACATTTCAACAGTTTTCGACAATTTTCTACGATATATGGCTTGTACTATTCTCATCATATTTTAAAGTTTCAACGAGCAATTGATTTTTCTTGGCAATTGAGCAATTTTGGATTTTCATCTTTTTTGTCTCACGATTACTTGCATTTTACACGGAAATTCGGCCAAAAATAAAAAAATACACAGGTTTTACCACCGTTTTTTCACGGTAAATCAGAAGAAAATACTGGTTTTTGCCGTTTTCAATACCCGAGTTTTCCCGTTATTTCATGGCAATTTCGTATATATTAGTTTTTTCCTGTTTTCAATTTCCGGGTATTACCGTTTAAAGCACGGAAACTCCTCAGAAATCACGGTTTTTTACCGTTTTTTGGCCTCAGGTTTTACAGTTTTTTTCACGGTTTTTTGTTGGCATCGAAGTTGCCAGACATTTTACCGTGAAATCACGGGGAAATTTTCTACAGTGTAGTAATACTTTAGGAGAAAATAAGTCAGTTTAAGGCTCCACCACCAAAACATAGTTTCACAGAGAAAGTAAAAGGGAATGCGTAATATACTCCTGTTCTCAACTCAAATTTACATTAGACTCATTTCATAAGGTGCTCCCAACTGTCCCGACAATGTGTCCCGAATTACCCGTGGTTACCAGACTGGCCGCATTTTGTTCAGTAGTGGAAAATGTCTGACAATGGAGATATGTAATCTTGGGATGTGCAACCCTCTGGTATGACAGGTCACTACAACCCACTCTACATGACTATCTCAATCTAGTCAGTGTCTCAAACTCCAGGCATGTATAAGAAAATTTTTGATAGCATCTACAATAATTAAATTACAATCCTGATCCAGTCCAGCCAGACAAATCATACCACAATCATCTTGCGCACATCTGGCATAACACACATTCTCTCAACAAATTCAAGAAACTCTCTCTCTCTCCTTCTCATACTTGCTACGTACAATCCAGGGACAGAGTTTTCAATGGAATTTTTAACTCCCCTATCACACTGCTGACCTAATCTACTATTATTCTAATTCTACCTCTAGATATGTCTATTCCCACTAAATGTTTACAGCATACAGCTATCAAGAGTTGGCTTACAGAACTACCATGATAGAACATTTCACACTTGGGCACATTCTTTCCAACACACAGGTTAATGCAGACTTCTACACCATGCAAAGCATCTACTTGTTCAATCCAAACACGTTTGTGTGCCTTCACTTTTTTTCTGGTCCCTGTACTCATTCCACGGACTGTGCCATTCATCCTTTGCAACTCTGTCATTCAAACATTTTTTGTATTTTACATTGTTTCTTGTTTACA
Organism: Platorchestia sp. MABIK; assembly: GCA_014220935.1. Lineage (NCBI taxonomy): Eukaryota > Metazoa > Arthropoda > Malacostraca > Amphipoda > Talitridae > Platorchestia > Platorchestia sp. MABIK. The sequence continues at coordinate 12,820 of JACJUY010011748.1, read as the reverse complement.
GTCTTCGTTCTCATTTGTTCTTTCTTTTTCTCACTTGTAATTGTTAACCACCTTAAATTCTCTGTACTTCTGAGTCTCATTCTTCCAATATTTTGCCTTGCTACGTCATGCTGTGGTGCCAAGGGGAACAAATATGGTTCACATGTGTTAAGTTAAGTTCTAAACACATTTTCATGCTGCAAAAGTTTAGATTTTTTGCAACAAGAAAATTTTCAACCAATAAATGTAGAATTTTTGCATTTTTACTAGCAAAGTAAGCTTCATCACTTTTTAATGTCAAAAATTGATCGTGGTCTCATTAAACATGTAATAAACATTATATAATAAACAGGAACAGAATTCTGAACATCCAATTGGAAAAAGGTATATATTCAAAATCTTCAGCAGTTTTGCAAGAACACATCATGTGGGCAGAACTCAAGTTTATGGTAGAACTTGAATTATGCTCCCTATTTCTGTTGACAAATCATTTCTGCATCACCTGAAGGTAGAATAAAGTTTCTACAGAGAGGGACAGAGCCTTTGTTGATCTTAATATCAGTAACTTACACAGAAAAGGGCTATTGGAAAATTTCAAAAATTATCTTGCAATACCTGTAGAACCAATAAATAGGTTCCTTTCACCAGTTCAGTGGAAAAATAATCATATGAATTTAGACCTTTTATTCAAGTAAATCAACCCACTACCCAGCTTCTAGCCCCTGTATCTTGTAAACTGTTGTACTGATCCATATGAAATTTTAATTTATTATTGCAGTTAATATGTAAGTTCCCCAATCTCAATGTGAATGCTTCTGATCTCAATAAGCTTTATTCCCTTTAACTAGATTTCTATTCATTGAATTTTAGTAAAATTTCAATTTGAAATTGAAGTTCATAATAATTGAGATTCCATGTAGCCTCATCTGAAAATTTTTTTTAAGAAAGACCAATTGATCATGTTTCTGGGCCTTGAATTAACCAAGAGAGGAACCCTATGTAAACTATGTAAACTTTGTATGGTCACATTTGGTGGCCAACTCTACGTACAAGGCCACTTTTATAAACAACTCTGTCTGATCACTGTTCATAGTATTAAAGGTCACCTTCGAAAGTGACTAGGATCGCAAGCTGACTTATTCAAAACCTAATCATTTATTTTAAAGCTGTGTGAAGTCAGAGTAGGTATGCTACTATTTTCCTACTGAAGTACAGAAGCCTGCATGATGTTTCTTTTCATTATAATACAGGCAATGAGCGGTGAGAAAATAACTGTAAATTTTAAAAAGCAAACCACATTATTTGTAATGGATCATTCATGCTCATTGAGTGCAATCAAGGTATCACAATGATTACTTCACACAATAGCCATTACTAAATTATTTTAGAGTATATTATAAGTTGCAAGCAAATTGAAAGAACTTGGATGAAAAACATGTGATGATTCAATGTGTTTAACCATCACTAAAAAAAAAAATACTAATTAGAGACTTTGATTGTGATAAATTTTAATACAATACAAGCAGTTAATGCCTTACTGGCAATACAAAATTACAGCCAATTTAAGACAATTTAAATCAGCATTTATTTTTCTATTGAAACATTACTTTTAGAATAACATTTGCAACTAAATCTTGCATGAAAAGCATAGCATTCATTTCTCTTAATGTATGTAAATTAAATTTTTGGGTTACCTACTGTATTATTTATTTCAGCTAAAGCTACCAACAGTATTTCTTACCATATTTTTTATAAAAATTTAAAGACCATAAAATTTCTACTCTTGATTAGCACACTGCTATTATACGTCAATCCAACAGCCATTCATTGTTCAAAATCAAAGGGATGAGGAAAATCATACATAATTAGTGAAACTTTGATTTACTGCGTTAACTTGGAATAAACGAAACAACTAAAAGTTTTACATTACCTTGGTCTTTCACAGCTCTTTTTGGAACTGCTGAAGATTTCAATAACTTTCTTGCATATCTGAATAGAGACAAAATGAAGTTATAGTCTGAACGAGAGAAGTGTTGGGCACACACATGAGCCCTCTCCGGCCTTTCGGATCTCTTTTCCATCTTCAACGTTACATTACCACGTGCTGCCATCCACTCGTCGTAATTTCCTTTTGGAAATAGAAAAAACGACAAATCAGGACATTGACGGTTATCATTTCCACAATTTTCCATCAAGCACTTTTTAAACCAAACGTACGGGGTTATTTCTGCAGCAATCTTCGCTACACCTCTGTCACAGCTGCTTTCAGATTCAAACAGAGTCTCATGCTGACTTTTCGTCACGTGACAATTTTTTGGCTCCGTCATTGGCCAATTGGCACCTACGTCATCGCGGCCGGAGCTCAAACTCGCTTAGTGATAAGTTGTGGATCTTCTAGTATATGATCTGTGGTAATACCACGGTATACATAAAGAAGGTAGCGACAAACCCGTTTTTCGTAGAATCGAGTGGTGTGTAGGGGACGTCATGGAAACGGACCAATAGCAGCGCTAAAATCTGGCAACGCTGCTAGCCAGAAATCTGGCACCACTGTTAACCCAACGAGTTTTTGAATCGGGTACGACATCACAAACTTGCAGCGTCCTTCAAAGTGTTCACGCGTCGAGGAGGTCGCAATGTCGCCGCTGCCTCGAATTAAAATTAAAAAGTGTTCTTTGGGTGCGAAAGTAATTCTAAAAACCAACCATACCTACGATATCTCCAATATCCAGGTGTAAATTTTAAAGAATGGATTGCAGCGAGTGGAAATGTCCAGTTAAATTATCTTAGTTGCGCACCACGATGTGTTCAGCAGGCATTTCAAAATGACTGACTTCAGCACCATTAAAAAGTGGTGTTGTGCCGTTGCCTTATAATCACGGGCTTGCCGACCTGGAAGGTATCGAAAAAACCGAGTGGGGAAAAATGTAACATTTTTAAGTTATACAAATTTATTGTTTAACCCGAATCAAAATGAATTTTATTTATTACGGGTGTTTATCCATCAGCGATGACGTAAATAAATCCAGCAAAGAAGGCAAATGAAGTTTGCCGATTTGATTTAAGCTAAGAATTTTAGGGTTCGTAGATAAAAAGCCGGCGGATTGAGCATGCAGCGATGCAACACGCAGGGCGCGGCGCTTCCGGCGGCAGCCCACTTACGGCCTCCCCAATAGCAGCCATTTGAAGATCATGAAAGCATAAGTACAAGTTCAAGTTCAATGTTTTAACGAACAAGTTCAAGTTCAAGTTTAATGTTTTAACGAACAAGTTCAAGTTCAAGTTTAATGTTTTAACGAACAAGTTCAAGTTCAAGTTTAATGTTTTATGGAACAAGTTCAAGTTCAAGTTTAATGTTTTAACGAACAAGTTCAAGTTCAAGTTTAATGTTTTAACGAATAAGTTCAAGTTCAAGTTTAATGTTTTAACGAACAAGTTCAAGTTCAAGTTTAATGTTTTAACGAACAAGTTCAAGTTCAAGTTTAATGTTTAACGAACAAGTTCAAGTATAATGTTTAACGAACAAGTTCAAGTATAATGTTTAACGAACAAGTTCAAGTATAAATGACAAATTCAGTTAGGCTGCGGTTATTTTTGATAAAAGGACCAAGAAACGGGATGTTTCCCACGAAGTAATTTCTTGGACCTACGGACAAGGGTGTCTGACAAAAGCACCCATACAATCAGCACACTCACCGCGTCCGACACATCCCTTGGGCTCGCAAGTAGAACAGCGGAGAGACGACGACCCAGGTGTCGAACTAGGGCCTCTAGTAGACACGGTCCGAAGACGTGGTGAGACGACGCCGACGACCGGCTCCAGCGCCCTTCAGCGAGCGCGCCCTCGGCGGGCGAGGCACTTGCGGAACTAGCAGCACATGCCTAGGTGGCACTCCATGGTTCCCCAGCTGAGGCGGGACGTCATAGTGGCGATGACAAGCTGAACAGAGCTGAGACGTGTGTGCGTGGTTGGGTTAGAGAGGTGTCTGACGAACGTTGAACAGTGCGAGCCGACTACACGTTGGCATCGACATAAGAGGTTGCAAATGAGTATGCCACCGACAGGACGTAGTCAGACACCCAAGTTTAAGTTGAATTTTTTGTAGATTTACATTTCATTTTAGGATATTTTTTACAGAAGGTAAGAAATTTATATTGTATTTGAATTCAATGTAGAAAATTTTGTTTTTGACTGATCTTTGCACTTGATGCATATCTTTATGAAATCTGTGAAACCAAATGCCGGTTCCATTGAAAAATACTATTTACTAGCCTCGAATTTAGAATCCAGGGCAAAGAAAAATAAGTATGGAAATAGAATGTACAACAATTAAATATTTAGTAATTGCATCCGGTTTATTTTTAAATTTTGTTGACTAATTTTTCATGAGCTTTTCATTCCAAAATGGTAACAAAATGTGGTTGCAGAATGCCATCTGCTTTACTAGTACTATGTAAATTTTGTCTGTTAATTTATTAGCAAGTAGGATGTGATGACAAATTATAATGGGTTCATAATAAAAACTTTATTGGTAATGTAAAAAATGGTGTTTCACTTTTAGATCCAAATTAGCAAGTAGCAAACTGTAAACAAACGGTGCTCAAGATGAAAGCTAGTTTGGATTGCCACACTATAAAACTTGTGTTTAGTGTGCTGAATGTAGCTCAACAATAGCTTTTTTGGTTGCGTAGTCTATCTCATTTAAAACTTTCAGATGAATTAAAATAATTTCTTACTTTGCACCTTAAAGTGAAGTGTTTACAATTGAGACGCAAAACCTTATCTTTGATTTTTCTACAGACAATGCTAGTTTTGGTCAATTTATAATTTGATGTGCTCGCAGAATGTGCCCTAGAATCACTAAAGTAACGCATTTAAGAACAATTCACATGAATGACGTTTTACTTGCTGATGCATAATTTTTGAGTTATTCAACTTTGAAATTAAAAAAGCATTGTATGTGAAAGTGAAGAAACCAACAAACCTGAACTATCCTGAAATAACTTAACTTAACTTACCCATACCAAGGTTGATGTTCTCCCGCTACGATTCTGCGCATGTTCCAACAATGCGGCGATTACGCTTTCAACTCTATAATGATATTCTTACCTGAATGTTATTGATGTTTTATCTCAAGAATTACGCATTAGCAAGCAAAATGTTGTTCTTTTTAAACGTCTTTAAATGTGTTCTTTTATCAATTTTTGGGAACAAAATTATTAAAATATTTGCGTGCATTTAGGTAAAAATTTACTTTAATTTTTCGTGGCCATTTTTTTGCAATTGACACAGAGCAAAGCTTCCCATTTATGGTATTCCAATTGCTATTATCAACATCAGATATAAGATGCAAATTGATGTTGCTCATCATAATTTTATTAATGTGTGAGTGCATGAAAAATATATGAAACAACAAGCCCTGCTTAGAAAATCATGTCTTATGTCTGTCTCAAAAATTATATACAGTGTCTTCTAGGTAGTAAAGTAGTAAAATTTGAAAAATAGTAAAAAAGTGGTGAAAAATATTAAATTTTGTCTCAGGGGTCACTTAACCTGTCAAGGTAGTAAAAATTATGAAGTAAGATGATATACTGGAAATTGAAAGTAATGTACTTATGTATAATGAGTCTAAAGATTTTTAAAAATTTCTTTCTCCTAGAATAAGAAACAAGTTGCAGCTTATGGGAAATATTCCTGTCAGTGGTGTCTACTCATTTCCAAGTCAGTTTATTTTTTATATGATGAACTGTTGCTCTCATAGTTGACATATGTTGAGATAAGGTCTTTGCTGAACATTTGTTAGTCTATTAAGGATGGGATACATTAGGAATTTTGGTACCTTTTTTACCAATAATGCGTTGGTTGCTCCTTTTTGTATCAAGTATTTTAAGTATTAACTTACTTGGAACTTTTTAGAACCTGTGTAACTGAGTGTATTATTGACTCAAACTGCTAATTATAGGCCAATTACTCTTATTTGGACAACATCTATTATGTAAAAATAAGGTAGTCATTTTTTGCTGTTGAAGGTAGTAAAAAGTAGTAAAAAAGGATGAAAATTTGGAAATGATATCTCAGTAGACATCCTGTTACATATATATATATATATATATTTTTCTCTTCATCTGTAGGGTAGTATTGTTTTCTAGAATCTATATTCATTAGTATCCCCGTATTGATAGCTCATCATGGGTGAGTTTTGTTAGTTATTCTATTAGGATGAAGGAAACATTGCTCATGCCCATCCATATCTGCACTGTAGCATCATTTAATTTCATGCCAAATTTGAGTTCTGCACATTTAACCCATATCTGGCCAAATTTTTTTAAAAATTTTTTTTATGATGATTAAGGTCATTTGGTTATATTGATCATGTCTATAAAAAAATTTATTAAAAAAATGTACCCCCCAATATTTAAATTTCGAGACTACTATATATAGTAGGTTGGGTTCTTATAGGGTACAATAATACAAAAATTCAAAGAACTTATATTTCATTTCCTTTATATGTACAATCCTTTTTAATTTCAGTATTTTTAGCCTAAATGTAGTAAACAAAATTAGAGTAAACAAACATAAGCTACAGAATCTAGTGCAGACACCTGGTAAAAGTAGTTTTGCATATGATAAGGCATGAAGCCCCGAACACAAAATACAACTTTACATTGATAGCAACCCCGGGAAGGACGCGATTTGCAATTTTCAAATGCACATTTCCAAGCTTGTTTCTTTAGAGGAACAATATAATGTCCAAAGTTGTCATATCGAACATCAGATATCACTTTGATAGAAGATCTAGGTCTACCACATGCCGCTCTTTGCTCTGACTGTCAAATGTTGGTACGTGCAATCAAACGTTTGAATTCCAAGAAAAATATACCTGATTCTTCTCCTTTGTGTAAAACCCAACAGTTTTGTATAGTGGCATCTAGCATCCAAGTGAATATTGCCCACCACCACTTTTTCAGTCTAATTGATACTCTATATTCATTTATGTTCTGATCCATGCGGTTGGGGCCACCAATAAAATAATAGTACCGATTTATTATTTGTGGCTGCTCTATTTAAATAGCTCTCTTATCCCTTGCTGACCATCCTGACACTTTCTCAATTGGGAAGGTTGCATCAATATTTGCAGCTGTAGTAACAACTGCATTTTCTAACCAGCGCACAACTTGCTATCTTATTTCTCGAGTCGTAAGCTCTTGGTTCCTTTTTCTTATATTTTTCAAATTTCAGAGTGCAGGTTTTTGGCAGTCTGTTGTTTCGGATTGTACCCATATTTCAATGAACTAAGCTTAGAGATAAGAAGAAGACTGGTGAAATAATTGTCAAAATGAAATTCAAATGGCTATTCTTCTATCTTTTTTGGCAAATTATTTATGAAATTCAACAAAACGTTTTCTCTCTTTCCATGTCAATTCACTAATTCTTTTGATGGCCCAAATGAAGATCCTTGATTTATTTCAAATGAGCACACATACCCTAGTCAAAACAAAAACTAACCTTAGAAAAAAAAAACTACCTGTTAACTATTGACAACGGAAAATAACTAAGTTTGTTGTTTAAAATCGGCTTATCTCTTAAAATGAAGAGAGACTCTAAAATCCTTAAATCGGAGGCAAATTTAGATCTTGTTAGAATTTTTAAATTACTGATGCCAAACGGACTATTGCCATGCTCTGAATGATCCCTAATAGCTGAATGTGAAGGACTAGCTAAAATATTTCCTGTGCGGTAACTCCTACCTCGATGCTCGGCCACCCAACAGCCTGGAGTACGCGACGTCAAACCGACGTACTCAGATGCACATCGTGCACAACAAAATTTGTAAATTAGGGTAGGAAGAATGTCCTTGAAACGAAAAAATGAGCCTATTTTGAAACTATTAACTAAAACCACCTTAAAGTTTATGCCCGGAAAGTATCTAACAAACAAATCTAAAATTTCTTTCTTCATTTCCTCCGACTGAGGTCCAAAATACGGAAACGAAACAAAGCGAATGTCCTCACAGATTGATTCCCCAGAAGGCAGTTTGTTGAACTTTTTCCAAAAATTTATCAGTATGAGAATCTATAAGTTGAGTTGAAAAACCATTCTTACGAAAAAATTCTTTTAAAAAGGTGAACTCAATTAGAATTAGAAAGGTGAACGTTCAATTTTATTGTTTTACTTGCAATTTTTAATTCGAGTAAATGTTTTATACGGTATTTTTAGTTCTCTCCTTTTTACTTAAGATCAGGAAGCCTCCCGATAACTTTTTTGCAAACATAATATATTAGTGGGTAAGAACGTTTTATGCTATTTTAAACTAAAATTGACATTGTATACAAATGTAATACCGTGGTGTAGTAACTTGCCCTCAATTACGCTTGTATTGAATTCTATTCACATTTTAAATTTACCTACTAAACATAGTTGCGTGGGCTGATATGGGTTAATGACTTTCTAAAGTACTCCAATAAGCTGTGTTTTAGGTGCAAATGGTGCAGCTGCAGCCATTGTTCAAGACTCATCCATACTTATTCTTGGGATCTATGTTTTCAAAATTCAAATTGAACTGATTCAGTTTGGTGGATATGAACACTGTAAAACATTTCTTTTTGCAAGTTCGCTCTTCAGACAATCTAGTTGGGTTTGAAAGTACAAATTAAGTAAAAAGAGTTGTTAGCAAAATTCCTTGATTAAATTTAAACCTGTGAGTGAATGACCTGGCCTTCATTTTAATATCCCATTTTCACTGTAAGTGTTTTTAGTTATCTAATTGAGTCTGATAAAAATTGTTCTTCATGGTGAATTGCATCACCTCTAATTGATGTATAAATTAATCTAATTCATTAATCCATTGAAACATAGATCATGTTCATAAACTAAAGATTAAGTCCATTGAACTTTTGTTTTCAAGAGTGGTAGGAGATTCCTCCAAGTTCTTATGGGACAAGTTTTTCTCCTCCAAGGTAATTATTTTTCAACATTTAAAATTTAATTCTTCCTAAGCTGTGTTAGATTGTATTGAGCTCTTTTTAGTATTTTAGAAAACTCTCGAACAAACTGAGTGTCGTCATTTAGGGTCAAAATTTTTTGACATTTTCATGTGTTCATGACTATTAAAGATTTCATTACAGGGGGAAACTAAATTTTTATATGAGAAAGTAGTGCTTAGCACTGTTTCATTTGAATTTTTTTTCTTCCAGGACATGGAATTGGCATGCAACCCAAATAAGCTGCTGTTTACTCACTGCTATTGGACGATGAGATACCTACACTGGTTCCGATCCCTCCATCCCAACCAATTTCAAAAATAGGGATTTCAATTTCATCATCTTCTCAGCATCCTCTTACTCTTCATATGACCAGTGGTTTAAGTCCTCAACCAGCCACCAAAAGAGCCTATTCAAGTTCTCTATCAGCCGCCAAAAGAGCCCGTTTGAGTTTTCAATCTGGTTCTGAGAGAGACCATTCAAGTCTTCAATCAGCTTCTGTGAGAGCCTGTTTAAGTCCTCAAACACCCGCCAAGAGTTCCAGTCTTTTATCAGCTCCCAAGCAGGCTTTTTCAAGCCCCCAATCATCCAGCAAGCAAGCCTTTTTGACTCCTAAATCAGCCACCACTTCAACTCATCGCTCATCTGCAAAAAAAAAGACTTACCAGCTTCCCAATCATTCACTGAAGTATCCAGTTTAACTCATTTTCTAGCTAAGATTCCTCATTGTGCAACCGAAATTCTTTCATCAATTTGTCAGCCAGAAACTTCAATTCAGCAAATTCAGCACTCAAGTCCAAGTCTGTCTTGTCAGCTAAAATTATTTCCTTGTCCCATCAGGGTGGGAAGTGCGGCAAACTCGAAGGAACGCAATAAAAAGCCCTTCTCTGTTAGGAAAAGGAGACCTGTTCAGTACAAGCGTTTCAACGTTGACACGCAGCTAGCTCAATTGTACCCCAAAGCTGGGACCATACTTGAGTGAATGTTCCATCCTTCTCAACACCAGCTAGTTGGAAAGATGTCGAAACTGTCTTCCAGTTAGACCGGGATAAAAGCCTTCAAAGAATGCCATGTGTTACCAACAAACATGTGTATGACTTGAAATTTGATGCCAAAATGAAATTAGCAGCTCAAGTTCTCTCACACTCATGCTCTGCTGCTATTGATACCTGCATTGCTAAGGGTAAAATAGGCTCTTTTGCGGCTGCTACAAGCACTTATTTGAAAAAGATGAATGACATATTTGATGTCTTGAATTCAACACCAGGAGACCTTGTGCCACTTCGAAAACCAATCCATTCTCGATCCCCATCTATTCAATTTTTGAAAGAGGCTGTTAAATGGTTGCAAGAATTGGACGATTTAAACATTGCCCGGAGATGCCGCTTCATCCAAGGTTTGATCCAATCCATAATGGTCATTCTTTCATTGAGACCTGTTTTGGTTGGCCATCATCTGCCATACCTATCAACAAGAAATCTCTGCCAAGATGAGCTCGAATTATTCTTCGGAAAAATTCGTCTGCTGCAGAAGTTCTCAGATACCCAAAAGTTCACGCAGAACTATGCCAAGATTACTGCCTCTTCTCTCATTCGAGCTCCTCTCGCTTCCAATTGCAAGACAGCTCCTGATGAGCAATTAGGAGAGACCTTGGGCTTCGTAGCAAAGGTGAGAAGAGTCTGGTAACCCTCTAAGGAATACATACATGTCAGAATAAAATTTAAGATGTCCAGATTGTTGAGCAATTTTCCCGACTCAATTATTAGGAGTCTTATTAAATTGATATTTGCATTTTTTAGACCTATCCTTCAAAGTTTTCATTAGTTTAGATTAGATTAGGAAGTATATTAGACAACATTTACTGTTAGAGAGGAATTGTGGGAAATTGATTGAGTGCATAAACATAGGTTTTGCGTTAAGCCTTTTATTTCACACTTCTCTGCTTGTTACTTTCAATCTCGTGTTTCCTTGTTTCCCCTCAAATCTTGTTTCCCCCATGATATCCCACATTGCATTCCCTTATCTCTTCACTAAATGGTGCCTTTCTCGTTCCTCTCCTCTAAAAACGCTTTTTTTTAGGGGTTAAGGAGGCTTAAACTAACATATGATCTAATCCAATCCTATCTTTTTGTCTCTTTTCTTCTTTTTCTCCATTGAGGCTCCTTATATTTTTACATTTAGTACTATGCTCTAGTTTATAATCTCCATTTCTCTGTATACTTTTCAATGCTGCTTCCCATTCAGCTTAATTCTTTACAACTGACCCCTTTTTCTAGTTGCTCTCACCTGCATCTCAATTTATCACATTAGATTTATTTTCCATTTTCTCTTAGACTTAAATCTGTACCCTTAAATGCAACTGAAATGCTTGCTTATGAAGCCAAAGACTTCATTGAAAAAGTTTTTAATTTGAGTTCACACTTTTTTCTTGCCTTTCAGGGTCTGGAAGTAAGTGAAGTATTTCCACCTATCATTGAGGTGTTTGACGAGGAACAAAAGGCTGCCGTGATGTTCGACAGAGCCACCGAGATCGAAGAAATTTTTGCTTCTGTGGAAGTGGAAGAGTCCACCACTTATATCTCTGGTTACCTTGCCATGAAAACAAACGTCTACCACCAGCAACTGAAAAAAACATCTTTGGCTGACTGCAGCACATGTTCTTCCGTTCTTAGCGTGAAAAATTTCAATTTGCATTTGTTTGCTTCATTTAAAGAGTATATTCAGTCTGATGATCCGCGCAAGGGACTGAAATATTGCAGTAAGTCTTTTGTACACACTATCATTTGTTATGAGAGAGTTTTCCTTAATCTTTTCAGTAGAATTAGTCACTTACCAGGCTTCTGCAAATCTGTGTGTAAAGTAATCCATAAAAACTGCCTTAAACCTCGCACTTGCTGTTCTCAAATAACAATGTACCAAATAAAGTTTTTGTCAGATGTAGAACACTGCAGTCAATTAGGACGTACAACAGATCTCTTCGGACTACCTGTTCCAAACAGAAACTCAATAAAATGATGCATAAATGAATCATTTCACTTTGCTTTGATTCACTTCACAGTGATTCACTTCACAGTGATTCACTTCACAGTGATTCACTTCACAGTGATTCACTTCACAGTGAGACACTTCTGCTAATGAACAACCATTAGTGTTCAACTTGTGAAAGCCTTTTGATGTTAATGTGAAACAAATTCAAGTCTGTGAAGCGTTCTCTTGAATCGAGTTGGTGATAAACCTTGTGCATTAGTTTGCGTAGAATTTGAGGCTGTGAACTAATATTTCGTATGATGTTGTCTATTTTATAACATATTAATGGAAGGTGTGTATGGTAAATTATAATGTATTTGTTTCATGCAGAATTGCAGAGAGTTAGAAGAATTGGTACTGAAATTGTAATCCTGACTTACTGGTCATTCTAAAGTATATCTTTGTAATCCATCATGTTAAATTTCTTCATTTTTGAATTTAAAGTGTTCACTTTATTTTTATTTTAGAGTTCTTCCTTCACTTACTGGCACGCAGAGTGTCGTGATGTTTGAATATAGTGCTACTGCATTAAGAGTGGTGCAGTTTATTATTTATTAATCTTTTGTCGTCTGTGACTTTAATGGTTTTTATTTATATTATATTATATTTTATGTCGTCTGTGACTTCAATATTCGAAATCTGGATCTAACTCTTACGGTTGGAAATGATAAAATTCGCCCATCAGAAAAAGTAAAAAATTTTGGTATTTGGTTCGATAGAGACATGTCCTTCAAATCCCACGTTGATAAAACCTGCAACATAATTCACGGGACTTTAATGTTTTTTAATCGTATAAAAAGTATGCTTGACGAAGAATCTAGATTATTGGCCA
>JACJUY010011746.1:0-24414 GCA_014220935.1 Platorchestia sp. MABIK | reverse complement strand
AGCCCTGGGCATCATAGAGGCACGCAAGCCCCCTCCCCGCGACAAGGGCGAGATGGCGCGAGGGGGTCATTTCAACAAAAAGAAGGCCTACCTAACTTAGCTCAGGCCCTCACATTTCCCCCCTGGGAGCGCTAATTCCCATAGATACAATAGTTGTATCCCCCTGAGGGGTAGGAATTAAGAGGAAGAAGAAAAAAAGTTAGCAAAACAGGCATGAAAATTGAAAAAAAAAAAGTGGGCACGAAAGACAGAAGTTTCATGCTAAGGCAACCCAACAGTATCTCCCCAGACAGCGGCAGTCTCTGTAGCTTTGGATAGACAAATTTTTACCGAAACCCAATGGCTATACTATGTCTCCATACGGGGATTCGAAAAGGCATTCCTATGAAGTGGTACGTGGAAAATCCTCTCATAGCATCTTTGCACCTCTAGGAGCGTAAACCACTTCTAATAGCACCTTAACTTTGATCACAAAGCATCAACAAATGTTTCACTGAGTTTACGTCAACATTAGTAAAGAAATAGAAGCGAACTCATATGCAGTTGACCATTACTGCTGTATATTCTCAATAAAATAATCGGTAATTTAAAACTTAGCTATACCATTCGAGGATAGACCATGCTATTCAATACCTTATGAACTATAACTATCGTATCCCACTGTGGGTTTTACTAAGCGCTTCTAACTTGAAACTTTCTACGTGGCCTCAGAAAAAGCGCAGGAGAAGCTTCAGATCAGGTGGGTTGCTTGCTGCTAGAACGAGTAGCAGGTGACATGAAATTCTTTCCAGTAAGTTAACTTTTATTCATTGATTAACGCACTTGAATTTTCTGAAAAATTACGGAGCAAGAAATTGGGTCTTCAAAATTTGTGAAATCAAAACGTCAGTTCGAGTGGTTGTATGAGTACCGTTTCTTAGTCACTTCAATTTAATAGAAGAGCACAAATACAAATTCATTCCAAGTTTGCAACATGCAAAGGGCGAAGCTTATTTGCGCTCTACTTTGTTCAATGCAGGATTAAATACGAATAAGTAAATGCTGCTCAGCACACTCAGACCACCAACATCATCAGCCATCAAAAACTGAGTACATATTCTAGAAAGTTGCGTTCATAATCTATCGGTAAATCAAATATCCATGAAAATAGGAAAAATAAAAAGCATTTTAAAGTTCATCCGCAAAATCTGATTTGTGAACTCTGAGAAGTAACCACATAACTTCGAATTCAAATGAATAAAATAAAGCTAACGCAGATGCAAGCCTTAAAGCTTTGACCGCAACATGCACCACCGGTGGCCACGGAGGGGATTTTCATAATGCTACTGACCGACCAGTGGTCACTAACTCAATTTTGATGAATACTCAATTGACGCTAAATAAGGGTTTGATCAAGCTAATGATTGCTATTTTCAAAGTTGTTTATTACAATTGACTTTAAATTTGAGTTGAATATTGAACTTCAGTTTTACCTATTGTGGTCAAAGTGTTAAATCAATCTAGTCAAAGTCGATCACGTCCTAAGCCAGCAGAGCTGAGCCACTATGAAGCACCTCCGCACACCTCCAAGTGTTGGGCAGCTCAAAGTTCCAATGTCGGTGGTAGGAAACCCAGGAAACAATTTACATCTGCCAGTGTAAATAATTTAAATAAGAGAAGTAGCAAACAGTGTACAGATCTCATTTTCAAGTTATAACTTGTACAGCAGCTGCCAAAAGTTACATAAGCTCTCACACTTTTTACACAAAATTTCATCAAAAATTACTTAGGGTATCCTCTTTTTAAACTATTATTCGCTTAGCAAGACTTGCACCAGTTCGTATTGTGTCTGAAGAGCTTTTCTTAAGAGACGGGGGAAACGTCTCATGGTCCGCAAAACCGTCGAATGCAAAACAATTGAAGTAACGTATTAATACAACAACGTATGTTTAAGAAGAACAGCTAGGTTCTAAGAACATACTCGAGGGCGAATCTATTTCAACTTTCCTTAGACTAGACATCAGCTGCCCGTACTGGCCAACGAGTTCAGTTGCTCTGAAACATGAGATGCGAAATACTATCAACAAATGGATACAGTCAACTCAGTGATTTGCTCATTGAAGCACGATAATTCAGCGAAGTATAGGGCTGAGGCGACGCAGCCTTCGCTTCTCTTAAGTTCTAAGATGAGGCGAAGAGCGTACAGAACGTTCAAAGGCACGTGAACGACAAACACTGGGATGACGAAGATAAATTGAAGAGGGGATCTCCTCCAACCAAGAAATCTTACAAAAATATGGTTCAATAGCAGCGGTGCATATATCAGTGAAGCAGTAAACGGAATGGTAAAGTGCCGAGGGCATGTTGACAAAAATATCCACGTCTTTTCATGAGACGACAGCTGAAGAGAGGCTCTCATTGTGAAGTGAAACACTAACCTGCGCATATAATTATGCGGGCTAATTTGCATAGTTTCCGTTGCCCAAAGACTAAAATGGAACATCCATTTTACTTCAAAGTAAGATAGAAGAGAATGCGAGCTGACAGTAAAAATTGTCACTACTTTCAGAGCGTAAAACACAACAGTAGTTCGAAGGGTAACAATGAAAAAGGCGTTAGAGAAATATGTACCTGGCAATAATGTACGAGTATTTTAGCAGCTCGTTGGATACATTGGATCAAGTCTAGCCAAAGCAAATAGCGACCAATGCAAGTAAATACATCTATAACCCATTTCTGTCGACACGTTGACGTGTTTGGAGAGCATTTCAACGCATAAAGTAGTATTACTCGGCAGTTGTTCATGCACGGAGATCATTGCCAACGCACATTTATTGTTTCAGACAGGTGTTGCGATATACATCTTGAAAGAGCCACACCACAAAAATGGTAGCTAACTTTCTAAGCATAATTTTTTTACTGATGCAATTTATGAGCTCAAAAATAACAATGTCAGAAAGTTTGAAAAATAATTCCACTCAATGGAAATGCACATGCACCTCAAACTTTGTTGAAGTGCGAGAATAAAACGCATAAAAATATACTTACGATTACATACATAAAAATAGATTTCTGAACTATATTTACACAAGAAATCAATTTTTAAAGGTCCCTTTTTGTTGGGAAAGAATAACTAATTTTTTCAATCAATTTCACTTCTTCAGAACATGAACGTCGTTTGAATTTGTTTTGGAAGACGTATCATATTCAATCTTCAAGGCATCGATATCAATTCAATTCTAAGGTCAGTTCACGTACTATTGAATTCCGTGATGGTCCTCGCTTGGCACCTCATAGATTAATTAGTCACTGATTCAGAATCGAGGTCTATGTACTGACAGATTCAGAGATTGAAAGAATCTCCTGACCGTCAATTCGATTCCAGCTGCTCACAGATGACGGAAATGGAAATTAAATTTGGTTAAATTAGGTACAGTTACTAATTTAGTTCTGAAATAAATTTTCCGACTGCTTGGAACGTAAATGATGATTCACCCACCGTATGCGCAAAAATAAATTAGTAATTGTAACAGCATAAAAAGAAATCTCATGTTGGTAAAGATAACAGCTCAACGTGTTAATTGCTTAGTAAGCGTCGGTGGCCACTGAAGGAAGTGCCATTATGCGATGAAGTTTTACATACGCTTGAATTTTTCACGTGCATGTAAAAACTGAATTTTATAATTATTATTTTAGGCTTTTCCCAACAGGATTTTATTATGTTTTATCCATTAACATTCTTGTGTTCCATTCTATGTTGAAAACAGAAACTGAGTAAGAGTTGAACTTAGAACTTGAGTTCAGGCCACCGCAATGAGCGCGCTGATACACGAACCACAACATGCACCTTACACGGTGCCAGCGCACAGCTAACAGCTCCTCCAACCTGCATAGTGCACCACTACTCGCAAATGCTCAGAATTTTGCTCATTCTGTACTTCCACATGGCGCATTTTGTTGAGAATGAAGGTTATGATTGCCTTCATAGATTACTAAGCACGACACACTAATTTTATCGCACTGAATGCCGATATTCTCAAACAGAGAGCAGTACTCAACCTTTCCTTTTTATCTAATCAAGAGCTTAAATCGATAAAAGACTAATATGCCTGCTGAATTTTGAAAAAGCAATACTCAACCTTTCACCTTACCAAGAGTTTAAATTAGATAAAAGACTTTCATAATTGATTAATTTTAAGAGAACAGTCCCAACTCAACCTCTTCCTTCATCGTATGCGTTTAAATTAGATGAAAGCACAACATAATTGATAATTTTTAAGTTGAAGTTATCAAAATGAAAAGAAAAAACGTAATTCATTAATTGGCATTTTGCTAACGACGGGAATACTGGTCACATTGCTAGGTCACAGAAACTTCATCAGTGAAATATAACACTGAAGCACCCATCTATTCCACTCTGAAAGTTTACTATGAACTTGATGAAATATGTCACGTTCATGTCACAAGCAGAAATTTGAACTTACGGTAGAAATAAATTCAAATTTTGAAAACTAGATGCTTCCAGAGAACTGATTAATTTTTTTAAATCGCTAATTTCAGTAAGTGCTTACATTCTGGACATTCTACATTCTCTGGTATAGTAGAGGACTCAGAATCAAATTTCTTGCTCCCAAATATCGGCAGAGCCAACATGACGAAAAACTGGGATGCAATGAGCAAGACATCACACACAAAACTGCGTACATTGAACAAACCTTCCACTTCAGCCAAATGAAACGTCTACTCTAGCACTTCATTGCACACAGCAAAGGAAAAATGAAGAATTTAAAGCTAAATCTTCTACTCCAGCTTTAATTAAAGTAAGGAGATCAAATTTATCACATTTTCAACAAGTTTTACACCAAGTGCAAAATACACTCAATATAAACAACTCTTTGCTAAAGAAAATTACGTAACAGAAGAACAATGAGTTTGAGATTGATTATAATAACAAGCGAAAAAATTGAGGTCACAATAGCACCGTGACTGAGTCCAAACAAACAGAAATTATTTTAAAAATTTTTTTTGTATCTTTGTCAAAATTTGATTCGCGAGGAAGTCAAAAGATAACAAGCTATAAGGCTATCAGCAGGAACTTACACGAGGCTGCTAAAGACAACTAATTTTTTTAACAAAAACTAACTCAGCTCATTACTATAATATTCTATTAGTAAGTCAAGACTCTCTTGTTACAACAAAGGCGATTTCAAGCAAGTGAAGAGAAGGAACCATTTAGTATGGACTTCAGGAAAAGGGGAATCTATGCACACAGTGTGTTCCCACACAGGATACCTTTAAGAAAAAAATAAAGAAGAGAACAGAGAAGGCTTGAATATTAGAAAATGTAAAATGAGCGCGAAAGACAGAAGTGCCGATGGCCTATTTATAGTTGAGGTAACTCAACTGTATGGCCTCTGTGGGCGCCAGTCCCTATAGCATTGAATAGACCAACCTAAACCTATTGCCTATCCTATGCCCCTGAGATGATTGACCCAGGTTAACATAAGTTGCCTGCAACATTTGAAAATTAAATTTTAAGTTATTTCCAGTCTCCCCAACTACAACAAAGGTGTTAAAAAGAGAGTAAACACTATTCAGTATGAAGTTAAGAGAGCGCAGAGTCTATGAACAAGGTGCGTTCCCACATAAGATTCCGTGTGTATACGAACAGGAAGTTGAGAAAGAAAATTTGAAAAAGGATAAAAGTTGAAGAAGAAAGTTAGAGGGGCTGAAAATCGGCAATACATGAAAAATCCTCGTAAGCATTATTGTGATTGATCGAATTTATCGTATAATATGCTAAAAATCACTCGAGACTAAAGCTGCAGATTTGCTTGCAATAAACTTTCAAATTCATAAAAATTAATTGAACAATCCCACACATCAAATGTAACTATGTACTCTTTGTATATCATTTTTTTAAAAGAGGCATCCCAACATTGGACTCATTTGAAATCATACAAAACACCTATCTATTGTGTGATGTTTCCAATTAACAGCTTGATTTACGTTAATAGTTTTCAATTTCAATTTGAAGTTGACTGTCCGAATTAGATTCTTCTGTTTGATTTTAAACTTTTCAACCAATGCCTCGCAGCTGCAAGTAAATTCTTCGATACTTCATATTGGTCCACAAGCAACAAAATATTTTGATGGTATAAAACCTCAAAGTTCTCGTATGATTAACCAAAATCTAGAAACACATCAAGTGCATCGAGAGGCAATGCATCCTGAAAGGACATGGTGTTGTTCAGATGGTGCATCGCGATCACTGCTTATTGGGGTTGTTCGCTAGCAGCCAGTCAGCGAGCCACGTGATTGGTTCTTCCGGCCGCTCTCTGCAGAGCTCAGTTAGGCCACGCACCAATAGCGGCGACACTGTGTGGCTCAGGTACTCTTTGGCTCCCTCCCCTGTTAACGCTGCGTCCAAGGTCACTGTAAATATCACACTCGTTAGGATGGCACATTTGGTTAGAATGTTAGTGAGTTTAAGCCTCCCTTGTTTCAATGACAATGTTACTATGGATTGGTTTTAACCTCTCTAACTACAATAAAGGTGATTCCAAGAGAGGAGTGATGAAGGCACTATTACGTATGGAATTAAAGGAGGAACGGGGACTTTATGCACATGTGTCCTCACACCCATCGTAGAGAAACAGTAGGTATGTAAGTTTGTAAAAAAAAGGTAGAAGCCGAAGAAAAGAATGGGTACTAAAAAAATGACAACAGTAAACCGAAGATTGGGAAGTTAGTTTGAGCCTCCCTAATGACAACGAATGTGTTCTGAAGAGAAAAAAGATGAAGGCACCATTTATTTTGAAATTAAGGGAATACTGAACCTATGGAAACTGTATATCTCCACACCTTGCGGCTGTGAACAATAAGATTGAAATCAGTTAATGGCGCAAGATTAAGAAGAAAATAATAGGTGTTTGTGCTGAAAAAAGAATAAACTGAAAAAACCTGGTGAAAAATAACAAATCTATAGTTTCAAAAAGGCCCACCTAACCTTCAAATTGGGACCTCGCTTTCGACCCTTAACAGCGCTAGTAATCATAAATAGAACAATTATATTCTCCTGAGGGGAGCTGAAGCAATACGACCACTACGAAGCAGAAGCAATGTACTGGATTTTCTGAACATAAAGCCTGTTTAGAGTTCTTAATTAGGAATACGTAGAAACAGCCAACAGATATATACAGAATATATTCCTGTGAAGCACAAGACGTTATACAAACTGAAGTGTTATAGAGACATTAAACGAGCACATTATTGTATTTCTTCTCTCTCAACTTGAAGGGTCACTGTATATCTAAACGACCGGAACCCTACATCACTCGAATTCGAAGCTAAGCAAAATGCAAACACAGCAAAAATAAAGGACCACATTTTCAATTTAGTACAAAGAAAAAGGGGTTTATTACTTTGAAACAAGCCGAATTATCAAAATTTTTATATGACAATAAAGTAAGAGAATATTCAATTATGACGAATGAAGTGAAAAGACCTAAAAGCACAGAAAAATTAAAATAAGTCACAAACTTGAAGGAAAATTAAATTTGCATTCTTCATTTGTGATAAAGTGAAGCAACTACGCAAAAGGCAACGAAGTACCAAATTATAATAAGGCATGCAGGCACGGCGGCACACTGGGCTACTTCGACGCTCATCTCCACGGGCTTGCTCGTAGTTACCCTGCGGTGACGTCGGCAGGACATGGTACACTGACAACACTGACGAAATGAGTACGTGCGGTCAATGTATCATCTGTTAGCTGCGTCACCGTCAAGAGAATACTAGTAAGCACGTGGACAAAAGAGAATGAGCAAGAATATCGCCCGCGTTAGCAAGAAGCGAAGAAGAAAGCTCACCTGGTGGAATTAGTGGTGAAATTATTGGCGAGACGCAGAGCACATCAGTCATAAGTGAGGCTGCCCTTAACACTTTGGTGATCAATACAAAGCTTTATTCCTCTATGCGAGACGTGCATAACTCTATTTGCATACGCGATTCGGTTTGGCTTCAACTGAAATCAATGATACAAGGAGTCACATCAGATTACACCGGACATTTTTCCGTCATTTGCAAGAAAATGATAGAAATTCTGGTTACTTTTTCATTCAGATACACAGTCTAACTGAATTCTGTTTTCAAGTTTTGGAAACTACCATCAAAATTAACAAATAATTGATTGACATTGGATGCAACATAACATAATTTTCTGAAATCATTGATACTTTTTTGTAGATACAAACTAGTAACAGTAAACATCGAAGCGCAGAGTGTTGGTAAATTAACAATACATCTTGAAGCTGGCAAGTGAAAATAGTTATCTCAAAACAGTAACGTTACCCGTCACTGCTAAACGAATAGTATTGGAGAATAAAAGACAGTAATTCTAAGTGATTATTTCAAAGATCAGTACAGGTGAAGGAAGGTCAAAGTCTCCAACATTTGTAGCAAGACAATAAGCAGGACATTTGGTCTGACGTGGACAACCTTAAAAACGATGTGTTCATGCAGGTCTCAAGATCGTTGCATTGGTATGAACCAAAGCTGGGCGTTATCGCGATAATTTATCGCGATAACGATTTCGGGTTATCGGTTATCCGATAATTTTTTTTCCACAGTTATCGATTTATCGGTATCGCCGATACTTTTGGTTCCAAACTATCGATAATCGATAATTTCAGTTTTTCCCGCTGGGATTCGACATGACGGGGCGGGACGAGTTAGGGACAGGAACTAGACGTGTTGGATGTACGTGTTATGATGCGATAAGGTTGGCCTCTTTTGTGGCCTTTTTGATTAAAAGTGTGGCCTTATGTGGACTGGGACATCTGGCAACCCTGTGGGTGAGACAGTGACGACACGTATTCAGTTCGTATTTAGCTCCTCTGATCGTTGGATTTCGATTTGTTTTTTATTTAAAATACCAAATCGTTATCGCTAATATCGGAATTTTGGATTTATCGATTTATCGGTTATCGATTATCGGAGATAAATTTTTCGCCAATTATCGATTATCGGTTATCGCCGATAAGGTTTTCGTTATCGATTTATCGGTTATCGCGATAACGTTTTTTTCGTTATCGTGCCCACCACTGGTATGAACAGTCAGCAAAAAAATGCTAAAATCGAGAAGAATAAACATTTTCAAAATAGTTCAAGTCTCACTACTACAGCACAGATTTTTCCATGAATATAAAATTCTTAGTTTGTAGTCTATGCAATTTTTAATTTTAGACTATATATATGATTTTTAGCATGGAATTGAGGGAACCACAAAAGTTCCCCCCCACCCTACACAAAGAAACAACAAGTTTTCAAGAAGTTTTTAAACGTGATAGAAGTTAAAGAAGAGAGTGATAAACGCTGAAAAAAGACGGCAATTGAGCGTAAAATACCGTGACAAACCAAAAACCTATTCTATTTCAACAAAAGGAAGGCCTATCAAACCTTTAGCTCGGGGGCCTCACATCTTTCTACTGTGAGCGTAATTTTAAGGATACAATAGATGTCTCCCCCAGAGAGAATGAAAAAAGTGCAATCACGATTACATGTGGGTACAAGTTAGGTCCCCTGCATTAGAAGCTACCTAACAGCCTTAAAAATGTCATCATGCAACTGGATGATGTCTGTTAACATCATTTTGTCCATTTAAACGTAGACGAGATAAACTTCGAGCTATTCAACATTGTTCTAGTCTGTTACACTAGGGGGCCTGGAAATTTACACTCAGTGTACGTACAGGTAAAACAGGAGGCAGCGGGAGAGCAAGTGGTGCGCATTCACATGCTTTTGATGATTCAGCTAATCCATCAACGGAATTCTTAAACACGCTGTATTATTGCATCCTAGTTACACAAATGTAGATATATTATGAAACATTGTGAACATATCTACATTTGTTTAACTAGGATACAATAACACAGCGTGTTTAAGAGAGTTATCCGCTACAGATACGACAGAGGGTAGACAATTCATTTTAATTCAAAGTAAAATAGGAGAGAATGCGAGCTGACAGAAATAATTATATCATTATTTTCAGAGCTTGAAACATAATAGTTTTGCGACGAAAAGAGCTGAAACAAAAACGCGTATTCGAGTACCATTCCTCCTAAACAAATTTAACGCTTGTACATCCTAAAATTAACGAATAACACAGTAATTGAAGCTTTACGTAATCACATGCATACATTTGAGTCTGATAAAAGCGTGCAGCAGCTTGGCTAAAAATGAATAAATATGAAGCAAATTCCAAATGAATAAAAGCGTGTGTCAGGGGCTCGCTAGTTACTATTGTAACATGGTGCGAATTCAAGGTTCTAGAAGCGGTTCACTCAATCAAAGAGTTGTATGCATAAGAAATTCAAACGTTAGAATTCTAAATTCCCGAATTAGAGAGCTCAATAAACAAGCCATGTAAGGGGCACAATAAGAAATGGCGTGGATGAAGTAAGCGTTAAACTGGTGCAGTGAACATAACAATCGGCGTAATGGTACGAACCGGTCTACAGGGTGGCCCAGAAGTAACAGACCCTTTTAATTTGCTAATAAAAAACTATGAACGCTAGAAAGTTGAAACTTGTTTTATTTGTAAGAATTACTTTTTTATGGTTTATTTTATGGTATCCTACATACTCAGATAGCATATAAACTGAAGAAATATTGCCTCATTTCATAACCTCAAATTTTCATAATGGTTCGCTACAGCAAAGAGAAAGAATCAGAATTCTGCAATCCTACATTAAGACGACGTCAATAATAGAAGTGCAACGTGACTACAGAATCCATTTTCAAACAAGAATCAGTCGTTCTAAAAACACAATTACACAAGAACAAAAACACAAGAACAGAATAACATTGTTAAGAGATTGCTTTCCAAATCACTTAATTGCACGATTTGGAAACATCCAGTGGCCCCATCGTTCTCCAGATTTGACCCCATGCGACTTCTTCTTGTGGGGCTACCTCAAGTCACGAGTTAATGGAACAAATCCAACAAGTTTACAAGAACTTAAAAGCACGATTTCTTCTGAAATAGCTCAACTCTCGCCAGATACACTAAGGAGCGTTATGGGAGCAACAAGGAAAAGAGCCCTAATTTGTCAAAACAACCGTGGCTGCCATTTAAAGGATATTATATTCAAAACATGGTGTTAATAAACTATGAACTTGTTATTCTTTCCAATAAAACAAGTTTCAACTTTCTAGCATTTATAGTTTTCTTTTTAATAGCAAATTAAAAGGGTCAGTTACTTCTGGGCCACCCTGTAGAAGATTAGATTATTAGTTAGTTTGAGCAAATGTTTTAGCCTATTAGCCACAAATGCGATCCAAAGAGAGGAAGGAGGAAGGCACCATTTAGTATGGAGTTTAAGGGAACGCGGAATCTATGCAGAAAGGGCATAGAAACAGTAAGTTCAGAAAGAAGATTATGAAACAAGATCAAAGTTGAAGAAGAAAGTAGAAGGTGCTGAAAAACAGGACGGCAGTGAACCGAAAAAAGATGGTCCTTGACCAAACAAAAATATTTTACTTCCACAAAAGAAGGCCTACCTAACTCTCAACTCGAGCCCTCACATTTTCCCCCTGGGAGTGATAATTCCCATGAATATAATAGTTGTATCCCCCTGAGAGGACAGGTCTAGAAAACGAAGTTAATAATAATGGTACTCTATCTTCGATCAAAACGCAGTATGATGCTCAACGTCACGTTAGAACTACGACCGAGTTGCTTTCACATCTATGAAAGTGCTAAAAGTGTTTAAAAAACAAAAACTCCACTGACAGCAGTGTGATTTTCAGGTGTTAGGTAGTGTTAGTAAATGCCCCTCTACTGGCAGCGGACATGGTCGCTCTATGCTAGGCAGAACCTGCAATCAATACGCCCGTGCTGAAGATCGGCCAAACAAGGTCACCACATCGATTAACACGTTGACGACGTCTTGGTTGCTAGGGTTAAATAGATTAGCTTGCAAATAGCAGAATTGACAAAGGTACTTAAATGCACGTATACATTTCTATTCTTTCTAAGAATTGTAAAAAATATAATTACACGATGATATTCAAATCTCATGTGCTAATATACCTTTTGAAATAATGGTAGTGAAATATTTGAATTGCTGCTCATTTACACAGGCACACACGTGAGAAATTTACCCAGTGGTACAGATAAGTCCCAATACGGCGTCAACGTATTAAATTACACATTAATGATGCAAAATAGCGATTGCTACGCTTTCATTTTACCCATCGATATCAGTTTTTTCTCGAGTTAAACACCATCTTACATGGATGAAATGTCTAAGTTTTACAGCTGGAACCGAACATCGCATCAGTTTAATAACAGTAACCACTGTTCTCCGCACAAGTCGAGTTTGGATGAGTTGAGTCACTCGAATACAACATCGTGAGCAAACCCATCTAAGAAATATTTCCACTTGAACCCAATTTTAAAGGACATCAAATGAAAACGATATGCGTTGTGGAAAACGATACGGGTCCTAATGGGTCGAGCTCTCGCGGTTTGCTCTGTAGGCAGCGCGTTCCGCTCGCGGGAGTTTTGCTCGAATACGAGCACGGCGTCCCCCTTGCATTTGAATGCGTATGTAATCGCCCAGTGTCATTTCTTTTTTCGGTGATTTTTCCCCTGAGGAAAATGAAGCAAGTCAACTCAATTCCCAGCATGACCAACACCCACAAAACAGATGACACCCTTTCGATCAATGGTAAACGTCATGGCGTCCTAATTTTTGAAAAATCAATGCATGATGACGTGTATCAACTTGAAAAAAGAAAATCCTTTGTACATGAACACGCTTGCGGTGTCTGCGTCTCACTCACAACAAAAGCATAGACAACAATTAATAGAAAAAGGTAGGTAATGGCACAAGAAGCAAGCAAAGCAGCCCAAAGAGCAGCACGTCTGTGAGAACACACTAGGAACCTAAGTTAGGATCATTCCGAAATAATGTAAATTTGAGACCTAATTTTTGTGGAATTAAGCATCCATGACTGAATTTGTTTTCACAGGTAAAAAATGAACTATTTCTAAGAATTTTAACTTGGGTACACGATGATGCTTTTACCTCAAACAAGAAAATATAAACGGATGTTGGATCAGTCATCTTACCTAAAGGAAACCAGTACTTGAGGATTGCACGCGTGCAGCGCCTTCCGTTTGGTGGCAAATTTGTGAATGTCTTAGCTGCTAGATGAAGTGATGGCTTCCATTTTGTATGCTTAAATGATACCTAGAGGTTAGTGTCTCCTACTAAGCCCAACGTTAGACCATGTGATAGTTTAGTTTCTAATCTGTAAAATAAATCAAAAAAAATGCTTTCAATAAAACAGGATTCTACAAGCAACATAAATGACATCAGGTACTCCCAAAATGGAAAAACTAAGCAAGGAGAGGAAAAAATAACTAAATAATAACCATTGAAACAAAATGCAAAACACTCTTATAGTAAAAATTATCTAACAATTCAACTAGGTTGATGAAAACAAAGAGTCAAGGAAGCAATGACCACATGCAAAGCTTATTTTGAAAACAAATTTAGCATATGTAAATTTTTCAGTTCTATCATACCAGTAATGAGGTACTTATTTTGCAACCATAACTTTGGTTTTCGACTCAGCACAACATGAAACTTTGTTACTAAGCCAAGGATTAAAAAGCCTTGTAATTTATTTCTTGTTATCTAGCAAATAAAACATTTAAAAGTACTTTCCAGACTACATTCACAATTCAGAATCTATTAGCTGCTAGGGACTAGAAGAGTATTTGGAATATTAACAGACAACAAAAAAAACAGATTAATATTCAACAAAGGAAAAACAAAAAGTAGACAGTAGAATTAGTTGGCACAGATATCACTAATAGAAGGAAAAAAGCAGTTTTTCCTTTACACTTCTATCATGTGAAACTTCCATCAGCAATTTACAGATAACTCAAGTTTCAACACCTTGCTGCTTCTCAAATTCAAACACATAAAATTATATTACCATCTTTTTCCACAAAACGTTTAGATGAAATTTCCTTGATGCTTCGAAAAATGGCAGTGGTAGGATCCTGAAAAGTAATGCACCATCAAGCTTGAAAACAGAACACTGATGAGAGAGTAAAACATAATCCCTACATAACATTGGCACTACATTGATGCAAGGCATGTAATCCTCTTCACTCACAGTCAGGGAAGAAAAACTTAATTTCTCTCTGAGCTGATGTGAGCGAGTCAGAGCCGTGGGTGCCATTCTTGGAGTCATTACCAGGGTCTCCAAAGCGCGCCCTAAGGGAAGCGGGCGCCTCCTGACGAGCCACAGACACTTTGGTGGGCCCTAGCACCTGGCGCCAGCGGGCAACCGCATCATCTCCTGTTTATGTAGACATCCAATTCTGTTTAGGTTTCACTTTAAGCTAGAGCCAAATTAGATCACTTACAGTGTTAAAAATTTTAAAATATTTCCATTTCGAGTGTAATGTGGAAGCTCAGCTTTTTGTAACAAGCTGAGTCAGGGGTTCTTCAAGAAACTGTTCAAATTTTACACTATTTCTACAGTAACCACAGGAGATGTAATACATCCAAATTTCCAGAGAAACCTAGCTTCCCATCAAGGACAGTAGAATACTTGTACACTGTAAATGAACCATATTAACAGTAAAAATAGCAATATTCAATAGCCTAGTGAGTAAAGCTACTGAGCATTAACATGGTTAGAACCATACACTAAAATTTCTTCGACACAAATCATAAATTGAACACTGCTGACTAAAACAGAGTAAAACACTTGCCAAATAAACATGCTCACATTTCATTTTTTCCTTAATGCATGAAAAACATAAGAGCCATATGAAGTAGCAAGCACTTCCTTTTCAAAATGAAATCATTTGGAGTCACAATAAGTACCTGAGAGTATGAAAGCAATCACATCTCCAGATGTCATGTACTCAATGAGGGTTTCAAAGAAGGGCTTGCCCTTGTGCTCCGCATAGAAGGTTTCAGCATCAGCACGAGACAGTGTCACCTGCTTTCGCTGAACAAAAAGCCAGCATTAATCAAAAGGAAATGAAAGTCTTGAATGAAAATAACATATAGAAATCAATATCTGGATAACAACAGATAACATACAACAAAGTATAAGCATTCACCTAAAGTAGAATATTTAACAATATTTTAGATCTGATAAAATGAAAGAAATGAAATGCATTGATGTAAACATACCTCAATGATGGTGAACCCTTCATCAGCAATAACTTTCTCAATTTCAGCAGCCCTGTTGACTGCATCAGGCTTGATAAGAGCCAAGGTACGCTGAGTTCCTGAGCTTGACATGATTTACTATAGTTAATCCAACAAAATAATGCTGAAAAGATTGGGCTAAAAAAAATATTATCGTTTTTCAAAACTCTGTCATTTGAAAACATGTGCGAAAAATAGATTACAGAGAAACAGGTTTATAGATTTGTTAGTGAAGTTGCCAATAATTCAACACGTATCAATTATCAGTGGAGAGAAGATATTGTATTCTCCAATTTCTCAAATTGAGTCCATTTGGCATTTCAAACATGCAGAGATGAGTCAGTGTTGGTTTTCAATTTTTGAGCATTCTTACAAGATAAATTACTGCCAATTTCAATGTCAGCAACCAAATTGCATAGGTAAATGTAATTGATGAGGCTACTTTGTTGACACGTTAACCACATGCAACCACCTGTGGTACACGGCGGGAATTTTCATAATGCTTCTGACCGACCACTAGTCACAAACTCAATTTTTTATAAATACTTAATTAAAGCTAAATGAAGGCATGGTCCAGTTAATGTTTAGTATTTTTACTATTGTGTACTACAATTGACTTCACATTTGAGTTGAATATCGAAATTTAGCTTAACCCACAGCATTTAACGTGTTAATCAGGTTAATCAGGCTAAGGCCCAAACAGTATAATCTGCTGCACACTACCAGCACTCTGCTGTAGAGAGCTGGGCTTATGATTTTGCTAGTGTGACTCATAATTGTTTAATTAATGAGATAACACTTGATAAAATTTATAAAGGCTAATTCTAATATGTGTTGATCGACTAGTACTAAGGGGAGCGTTCCCCATAGGGATCCATGGTTTGGAGACATAAGGATTTTTGCTTCTAAGAAAGTGTATGGGGTAAGGTACATCCTGTGAAAAATTGAGACTCGTAAGTTCACTCGTTCGCCCGCTACGGAGGTTTGAAGAATGGGGGGGAGGGGAGGGGAAAGTGGGATTTTATCATATTACATCTCCCCCTTGGCACTTTCTTCATAGCGCAACGTTGCTATGTCATCTTCTATGTCTATTTATTACGGTATAATGATTTCAAGGGTCCTAGCTGACCCCACAAATAATAACAAAGAAAAATTGAGATTGTTTATGTTTACCTGTTTTGCCTTTTTTTAGAGGTTTGGAATGTGGGGTTTCAAAATGCATGTCTTCCTACAGTTTTTGCGCTAGAGTGAAAACTTTAGTTCCATTGGATGCGTAGAAGCGTGCAGATTATGGAAAGTAAAGCGGTTACCTCGAAATTTGTCACGATCAAAAATTGTGACAGCACAAATGAAAATTTTTACAAAAAAAAAATCTCAAAAAAAATGTTTACAATTTTTATTATGACTAGAGATTTTCTGTTTACTTCCTGAAATTAACACAATATTCTGCATCTAATGATCCCAAAATCATCACTGTAGCTTGAAAACTGTGAGAGGAGATACATTTTGAACGCCCCTCCCCCAAAAAACTCTGTTTTCTATGAATATCTCGTTTTCTTTGAAGAAAATTGCATTTTTCATGGAAAACAAACGATTCCAAATTACATTTCCCAAAATTATCCCAAATTTCATTGCTCTAGCTTCAATACCAAAAAAATTAGGTCAGTTTGGGGAATGCCCTTCTTAACTGAAATTACACATATAGAACTAGGTGAAATAAATGAAGCAATTTTTAAAAAGAAAATGAAGTTTATATCTATTTTTTCATTCCATATTACTTCTGACAAAGGTATTATTTTATGATTCATGGACTAACATTAATGATATAGTTTAGCAAATTTGGTGGACAGTGGTCAAAATAGTTTAAATTTAGTATTTGTTAGATATACTATAGCTCAATGAAAGTGTACTGGCCTACCAAATGTAATTTCAGAATTGTAGGATACAACTGATTGGAAAACTTTTGACAGGCTTCAAAAATTTTCCAATCAATCATAAAAATAGTTCACTTTTCCCCCTCATTAAATTTGTTTTGAGTGACCTATGTAGTTCAAATTTTTTATTGTTTCTTGACACATTAAAGCAATTTCATATTTAATCCTGGTTTCAATCCCTATTGTGAGCCTATTTAATTGGCATTGCTTCCTAACTGATGGTCTACTTTTGCCACAAATACTACAACTGTAGTCAAATCTGATACAAAATTAGTGCTTATAAATATTACTGTCTAACTCCCGCAGAAGAAAATTGGTCACTGACTGTGGTAGGAAAGTGTAGTATCTTGATATTTGTAGTGGGAACAAATTTGGTCTGGTAATGCTTAGGATATTGCAGTCTGACGAGAGGCTTAGAAAAGGATCAGTAGAGTACTGTAGCACACAAGGCAGAAAAAACTTGATCCATAATTGTTATTTCTTAAAGTGAAAAGTCATTTAAAATGCTTTCTACACTTCATAAATGAATTAGCACAAAAATTACTCTTCATTGGAGGAATAAGCATTAAATTACTAAAACAGCATATTTTGGTTAGCATTCTAACATGATGTTAAACCAACACTTGTTTTTCTATTCAAGGCAATTGCATATTTTAAAAGGGCAAAAATCTTGTCTATTTAATGCTTTATAATTAGTAGTGATTACAGAATCTAAGAGAAAGGCCTACAAAAAATTAAGCTTATTCATATTGTATTTACCCTTAGAAAAAGAAGGTGAACTTTGCTTAGTTAGCAAGTTCAATAAAGAGTTAGGTTCAAAAACCAAAGAAGTCCACATTGTTGAATTTGTTTGTAGTCAATACTAAAACAGACATTTCAGGCCTTGACTCATCATCAGCTGTAAATCTGCAATTATAAACATAGAATTTAATATTCTGACCAGGTAATTGTTTGCATAACTAGTTATATGTACTAACTATCTAGGATAAGTCTCGAATGACCAGTTGGCTCAAATCAGTTTGAATCATCGCTTATTCTATGTTAATCTTCAAGATCGGTAGCATTCCAAAACCTAACTCGTAAAACCCGTAGTGTAATCTACTACACACCTTACGAGTAGAAAATCTGGATCGCTACCAACCGCATAAATAGAAAATTAACGTAGACTAACCAATGACTTAAACCGCCCAGCCATTGGAGACTTACTCTAAATATATGCATTAACCTAGTCAGAACATTAAATTCAATAATTGCAAATTTACAGCTGATAATGGGTCAAAGCCCAAAACGTTTTAGTATTGACCGTTTACAATTTGTTAAATGTTGAGGACAACATACTAATTGATTTTCAAATATTTGTTGATTGTATTATGATATTGAGATCAAAATAAACAACTTTTCTTCTATATACTTTTCGTCGCAGATAAGTTTTTAACGAGTTATAGCAATGACGCAACTTAACTTAACTAATCTAATCTAACCTGACCTAACGATCACTTGCGTGCATTAAAGCCATTGGAACAGAGATTGGTAAATATTGAATTTAATGTTGTCAACAACATTAATAATTTCATTACAAAATTTAGGGAACTAAAAACATTTTAAGACGTTTTACATGAATGACATTGTACTTGCAAATGCTTGGTTTTTGAGATATTGCATAAATAACATTCAGGTGAGAATAGTATTAACGGCAGTTTTGACACGGCTCTTCTGGCACTTTGTAGACGCAGAACAGGTGAAGTTTCTGGCCAGAGATATCGGCCTTGGTATGATTGAGTCAAGTTATTTTAAGCTTACTTAGGTTAGTTTATTTAACTAACCTAACTTTACCTAACCTTACCTATCGTTGTGTCAAACCGCATTTCTGCTTATTTACGCATCCGCTCGTTCAATTGGTAAATGTTAAGGAGAAGCTACTAATCGATTTTTGAAATTTTGTTGGCTGCATCATGGTAATTACATCAAAATAAACAAATTTTCTTTCATGTACTTTTGGGGTAAATGAGTATTTAACGAGATATAGAGGTAGGTTACTTTCCGCAACTCTCGTGTTTGAAGCGGGAAGAAATTGTTCTGAGGGGAAGACTACAATGGACTCTCCCTTATGACGTGCTTGAATGATTGTTAGGTTGCCAGTTTTAACCGTTATACGTAGCAGACGATTACCGCTATAACATGTTCAATATTTATTTGCAACAAAAAATCCATAAAAATGTTTTTATTTCAATTTAACTAGCAATCCAAGTATTAAAATTAGTGAATTGATAGCTGTCCTCTCCTCAACGTTCATTCAACATTTATTCGAGCGCATTCCAACCATCAAAGACAAAAATTAACATTCCACTATGACTCATCAAATCCTCATTTGCCCCAAAAAGTGCATAGAATTAAGTTGTTTATTTTGGGTCAATATTGAATTTAATGTTGTCAACAAATTTTATAATTTCATTGCCATAGATAGGTAATATGGTACATTTTAAGACGTTTTACATAAGTGACATTGTGCTAGCAAATGCACAATGCGAGCAGAATAGAAAGATCAACAAAGAAGAGATTTATGATCCCTTTGCTAGACGATGAAGACAACCCAAAACCAAGGAACAAAGAAACTCTAATTGCAGTTATCAAGAAATTCATTCGTCAGGGCACCACCATTTACTCAGACTTATGGAAAGCCTACAATATCCTTTGTGATAAGGACTAAAAACATTTAGCAATAAATCATTCACTTGATTTTGTTGATCCTGATAATCATGAAATTCACACGCAAACCATTGAAAGGCTGTGGTTGGATTTGTTAAGCAATTCATAAAAAACAGGAATTTGTACTAAATACTTAAAACAGTACTTTGGGTGCTAAATGTTCATCAAAGAAGATCAGGATAATGCTTTGTTTTCATTCTTGTTGCACGCCGCTAAACTCTACCCGCCATTACTAATTCAACGAGATATACTGAAGTCTCCAAATCGCCCTATTCCTGCTATTGACAAAGAGGACAACGCAGATTGCAACATCTATGAAGAGGTTATAAGCATACCTTAATTCATCTAATATTCAGGTAAGAATAATTCCATATATTGCGAAAACAATAACTTTTCCCTCTCTCTGCGCAGTTGCGGCATTGTTGGAACACGCTCTGCTTTTGCACGGGAAACCCATTTCATGAGCGTGGTTCTTATAACCTCTAAATTAAATAACTCAAAAACTTGGCATTTGCGAGTACAATGTCATTCTTGTGAGATGTCTTAAAATCTACCATATTACCAATCTATGGCAACAAAATTATTGAAATTGTTGACAACATTAAATTCAATATTGACATTTTGATATAATTACCATGATACAGGCAACAAAAATTTAAAAATCAATTAGTAGCTTCTCCTTAACATTAACCGTTCAATTTTATAAATGATGTAGCTATAACTTCAGAGTTAAATATCTTGAAAACTAAGCATTTGCAAACATAATGTCATTAATGTAAAACTTCTCTAATTGCATCATATTACCTATATGTGGCAATAAAATTATTGAAATTGTTGACAACATTAAATTCAATATTGACCCAGAGATTTTACTGAAGCACAACAATTTTTCCCATTTGAAAAAATAGAATTGCGTTTATTAACTTACCGCTAAAACTCGTTAAATACTAATTTGCAATAGAAAATGCTTAGAAGAAAAGTTGTTTATTTTTATGTAATTAACATTATACAAGCAACAAAAAATTGGAAAACCAATTAGTGTGTTGTCCTCAACAAATACCTACAATTTTAGCAATGTAGACTTCTTTAGTTTTAGCTATTAACATTTTACAGTATATTCATTTTTTTAAAACATTCACATGAATTCAGTGTTCCAGACTTCAAGAACAATACTACTAGGAACTATATTCGGAGTGAACAGTTGAATTCTGCCTAATACTAGATTTGAGCATTTATAAAAAAACTAGGTGGCAGCTATGTTTTTAAATTTAGAAGCTATATTGACAACATTTATTTCAATTTCAATTCCTTATTATCGAGCTAATTAATGCTTCACACCAAGTAGTGTGATAAATAGTGGTAAGACTGATAGAGACAGATTGTGGAATATTGGAGAAATCGGAATAGGTAGAACAAAAGAATATAAATATCTAGGTTGTATATGTGAAGATGGATGCACTAGAACAAAGGTTGAGAAAATGGCAAAAGCAATGCAGTGGACAGTTAAGTAATGTAGCCAGATACAGAGCAAAACAAGTATGAATGTGTGAGAGGAATGTGGAAGTACGTTGCTGTACCTAGTGTCAAGTATGGTATGAATGCTCTTGCCTGGTATGGAAGTGACTTTGAAAAGCTGGATGTGATGTAAAATAAGGTAGGACGTCTAGCATAGGGTGCTCCAAAATGGACAGCTACAGAAGCCATTAGAGGTGATCTAGGGTGGAGCCTATTTTCAGAAAGAATGATGAAAGCTGTGTTGAATTATAAGGTATGAATTCAGAGAATGCAGAATAGCAGGTGAGTAAAGCAAATTTTTGAATGGAATCTGAGTGTAAGCTATTGGGAGAAAGTATGTTGGGGGCATGCGAGGAAGTTAGGTATGCAAAAGATTATTTGTGTCAGAATTGGGAGACCTGTGGATGACTGGCTTTTAGTGAATGTCGGAGGTGAGGGACCAGAGTGGGACTGTAATATGTGGAAAAAAGAGATTGAGATGCAAACAAAAGAGTATGGATTGAATAAGTGGAAGCTTAGCATGGCGCAAAACCTACACTAATTTGGGATATGCAAAAGGAAGTGCATAAGTGTGAGATGTTCTATGATGGTAGTTTTGGTAGCCAGCTCTTGTTTGCTGTGAGGTGTAAGTCATTGAGCGTGAATAGGCGTACATGGAGGTGGAATGAGAATAATGATCGATTATGTCGGCAGTGTGATGGCGGAGAGGAAGAAACAATTGAGCATTTTGTGCTGGAATGAAGTAAGTATGAACATGAGAGAAAGTTTCATGAATGTGGTGTTTGCGCAGTATGGAGAGAATAAGTGGTATGCCAGATGTGCTGGAGATGATTGTGGTATGCACTGTATTGTTGGATTACATCAGGAATGTAATTTGAGTATCATTAAAGCTATGAAAGTTTTCCTTGTACGTGCCTGGAGTGAAAGAGTGACTGGAAGGAGCCAGTCATGTAGAGTGGGCTGTAATGACCTACCATGCACAGAGATAGTGTCTTGACGTACTGGTTATCCTAGTGATGCCGTCTAATGGGAGTTTGTGACAAGGATTGGTGGATCCTGAGTAATTTATTGGACAAGTCTGGTACACCCGTGCTGAACTCTTTTTTTTGTGTGAGTATTGAGGAGGAAATTGTAGGCCGTTACAAAGACCCCGACACTGTCAGCCCTCAAGTTCAAGTTATTGTGGCAATGCAGCCAACTGTTCATAATCAGTCGCTTTTCATATCTTTTGTGTGGAGGAAAATTTCAAAGTTCTTACTCTTAGAATGCAACCCTGCGTTTTACCCTCTAAATCTGTTACATTATCTACAACCTTAGTGGTATTTAACATTAGAATGGACTCCAAAGGGAGCAACTCTCATGAAGGGCACGGTCTGGGTTGAATTTGGATAATGGTAGGTTTTTGGTTTATACACTCATCTTATTGAGAATTTTATTGCGCATCCAACGGTATAATTAGCTCTCAAGTACACACATTGGTTCGTCTCCTAGACGGAGTAGAAGACGCGCAGTTACGTGACCTTGGCTAGCCAGTGTATGAGTGATTTCCCCCTCCCCCCCCTAATTACGAATCAGTTTTGGGCGTTCCCCAACGTGAATAGCGAGAGAGTTCATTCATGACCTAGCTCGAAATGCCTTACTACTCAAACAAAACATTTTTACTCTCAGTGTTAATTATAATGATGTAACTGAATGTTTGTTTTGAGTCTGGCTGCTCTGAGTCATCAGCTGCAGTGTAAACATATAATCGCCTCCCGCAGTTTTGAAGTACAAGAATGTCAAATATGTCATTCAACAGGGCTCAAAAAGAGCTACCAAGCAAAAGAGTTGAAAAAGAAAACTTTGTTTGTAATTAGGAAAAAAAATTTTTCTGAAAAAGACTGATGTTCTGACATTTGCATTTACTGTTCTTTTATTTGGATCCTATCCTACAGTTTTGAAGGTACAGGAATAGCTAATATACCAGTTGATAGAGCTTAAAAAGATCTACATTAGCTGTAAAATTTATAAAAAAAAAATGATTAGTTCAGAAATAAAACAAAAAAATTAGAAAAATTTTAGAAAAATGGCTCTCCTGAAAACTTAACTTTTTGATCTTTGAAGAGGTCCTTCTCCCACAGTTTTGAAGGGACAGGAATGGCAAACATATCAATCAATAGCTCATTGAAATATTCTAGAAAGGCGGTGGTACAGTTTTTTTAATTTCAAATCATGTTGAAAATTCTAAGCAGAACAATTTGAAAAAATGGAAAAAGCAGTCAATTTTAGGGAAATTTTTTTTCATAATTCAAAAAATCAAAATTTCAAAAACTTTACCCCTGGATCTCAAGACAAGACAATTTGCTACCTAGAAAATATTTATCCAGTTCTGGAACTTTAAAATTGTGGGCGATGGACTCTTTTCCGCAACACCCACTTTTTCAGGTTGAAAAAATTTTTTTTAGATGAATTTACAAAAAAAAACACGATTTCAAAATGAAATGCCGCATCATTTGACACCTATTGTGAAAATCTTAGAAAAATCCGTCGAGAACTGATGGACTTTTGGTCTCCCTCTGACCGTGCCTTTAAGGGTGCCCTCCGGAGGGCACCCTTAAGGGTGCATGGAAAGAAACAAGAAGAAAAACAGTGTTCTTCCAATAAAGTTAATAAATGAAATGTATAACATTGTTTTCAAGGCTTGACTCAAAGAATTTAATTCAATCTAACCCTAACGTCTTTTAAACCTTAAAAGTTTAATACTTAGAAAAACTACGATTTTTGTAGACATCTAATTTTACAAACATTTTTCAAGTTCATGATAGATTAAGTTATAACATCATTAATTTTTCAAGCAATATTAAGAGGAACAGCTAGGTAAAGCTTTCACACATTTTTGCAACACAGTCGTTAACGGCCAACTGCACCGTCCGCAGCCATCCTCGGACACTACTCGTCTTTGAATGAAGTCTAAAGTCTAGACCACGGTATACATAAGAGAGGTAGCTGCAAACCAGTCTTTTAATGAATCGTGCTGCGTGCGGGTGACGTCA